>KK117048.1:255715-268512 GCA_000611955.2 Stegodyphus mimosarum
TCCAATTCCGGTGTTCCCGGCACCACAGAGAACGCCTTCTCCGATGGGCAGGCGTTAGAGGTACACACCGTACAGGGCGTCGTGCAAACAGACCACCACCGTGCAGTGTTCTGGCCACGGTAAAACGCGATATCGATCGTCCAGTCGCCTGTGTCATGTGTCTAGCGATTTCTCCCGCTGTTTGCCGCCTGTTTCTTCTGGCCTGTAAGGCAATATACCGTTCATCTGCGGGTGTGGTTCCTCGTGGACGACTACTACTAAACCCCCGGATAGCTGTTCCTGTACTTTGAAATTGTCTCCAAAGTCGTTAAACGATGCTATGAGCAATTCCGAACTCTGCAGCCACACTTGTCACACTGCGGCCTTCCTCCAACTTCCCGATGATTCGACCTCGGGTAAAAGCATCCAGATGTCGTCTAACAGATTGATTATTCGCCATTTCTCGCTGAGGCAGCAACTCGGTGTGATTTTAACTGCTTAACGGCGTGCAATCTCTTTGCCAGAAATACTGATCTTACACCGACAACATGCTTTATACTACTCAGACACTCCCCCATTATGTCTACCTGCATATCTGCGCATGTGCTACCGTACATCACCTTACTTAATCTCCTGATTGGTCTTTCTGTCCGCTCTGCCTCTTCGTTCAGCTGATATGCTAATTTTTCGACTTCATCCTTAATTTTTCCACACCAGTGTATTTAAACGGGTGCCATTTGAGTGTTTTAAAAGCAACAAGTAACATTTCGAGTATATTTATGTTTCTTATTTTTATTTCCTTGTCTGAAATAAAAAGGAAATATTGTAATCGCGAAAAATTTCGAGTATCATATTTCAACGAAAACATTCATTTTGACAGCTATCGAATGCAATTTAACGATGTTTGTGCGTGACATCAGTACGTAAGGACAGAATAATAGTACGTACGTACGTACGTATGTATGTATCTGGCATAACTCAAAAAGAGTAACCTCAGAACGTGGAAATTGTCTATATAGGACTGCTATAGCATGTAGATGTGCACCTCCCTTTTTGGTTGCGATCGGCCACACCAAAGGTATGTATATATATATATATATATACATACCTTTGGTGTGGCCTCATACCTTGTTATATATATATATATAACAAGTCTGTTACTCGGTTCAGTGAGTTCAGATGTTTTATTCTTATATGTTGGTAAATTGCGTATTTTTTGCTTTAAAAATGATTGAATTATGCTTTTCTTATCTTTTGGTTAAGGTTTTTAGGCCCTTTAGTTAACCTTCATGTTATAGTTGTAGAGCTATCAACCATTTAAAAGTTGTTTCAGTGCGACTAATACTAATTTTGCTCCCATAGAAGCCATACTTGTTTGCATTTGCAACTTAGCAGAATAGTGGGTTTATTGCCAATCTAGAGATACTAAGTTTCGCAACAACAGTGATAACGCCTTCTTTTATTATTGCAAATTAAATCATGCTTAACCGATTCTAGAATTTATTGGAGGTAAGACAAGTAAGTCTTTAAGATTTTTTTCGTAATTTTTAAAATAGATATTTTGAGTTTTCATGTATTTTTGCCTTGTCGCTTAGTGAGAATTGAATTAATTGAATGAGAAATACGGACTCGTCTGTGAAAAACTTTTTTTTTTGCTTTTTTAATTTCTTTTATATATCGTTTAGATTTATTATAGTATTTGAATAGAACATGTGGCAACGATGAGATAATTCTCCAGATGATATTGTTACGTGCACACGGGTTCATAATGGATTGAATGCACAAGTCGATAAAAAGTTAATAATTTTTTTATTTTAAAAATATTTTATTCTTTAAGCATTTAATTGTCTATTCAAGTCGTCTGTCTTATTTTCCGTGCTCTGAGGTGTTCTGCAGTTCCTTCGTATATGGACTTCAACACTGCAGTTCCAGCACTTTAGAATTGGTTCTTCACTGATATTCTCTCTCAAGAAAGGTCTCTGGTTTAAATCATCTATCTTATTCTTCGTGCCCACGTGTATTCTGCAGTTCTTTCGTATGTGCCCTTCAATACCTCATTTCCAACACTTCAGAACCATATTTTTCTCACTCCTACCCCGTATCAAAGCATTGACGTATATTGAATCCATATCAGATCATTGTCTGAATAAATCATCTGTACGAGCCATCAGTTAATCCACTGGCTCGTGGACTTGCACAGCTCTGACTGGATGGCGAACTCTACGAGTTGCTTGCTGGCTGCCTCGAATAGAGCGCTTTTTAAAATTTAACATCCGTCATTCGTAAATCTTTCTATATTTCAGGATCCCAGATGCCGTCGATAAAGTATTGCAGGGACAGGATTTCCCTTGTTTCTGTCAGACACTCTGAAAAGGCGAGGTGGGACAGCCTTTCAACATCCGTGGCGAGCTCTTATGACATCAACTTCCTTGGCGACCGCAGTAACCCTGTCATCAATTTGTTGCTTCATGGCAGAAACTCTCTATTTTAATTGTTAAGAAACGTTTTCTTCAATGTGCCCACCTTTATTTTCAACCGCATCAATTCTGCCTTCCATAGCCTCGAATTTGTTTTCTATTACGTGGGTAATTTTTCTTTTCCTCTTGACCTGCTTCAGTCTTTTCTTGAATAGCTTTCATCTCCTCTTTAACGTCTTCTTGCTTTAAAGGATGCTTGGCCAGTTTCCATCTTTTCTTGAACCGCTTTCATCTCCTTTTTTAACGGAAGCTTGGCCAGCTTTAATCGCTTCTTTGAGTGCAACAAAGGTTGCCATAAATTGCCTTAACTGTCCTTCCATCGTCTATGTAATTGGCATTCAAATCCCATTACTGACACCAAAAATTGTTGCGTGCGTACGGGTTCGTAGTGGACTGAATGCACAAGTCGATAAAAAGTTAATAAAAATTATTCTTATCCCAAGAAATAAAACAAAATGCTGAAATTTCCTCAGAGATATTCGTACAATATCGCAATATCTCATAGTAGTTATATTTTAAGCTATTGGAATGAAAACAGAACTCAAATTCAAAGTACGGAGAAAGCTATTCCGATCTCACTTCGAATTTGCTACAATCAATAACAGCACAAAGTAAACAACTACAGTTCGCATAACAGCAATTGCGCTGAGATGTTTTAGTCTGACTTCTATAAGCTTTTTAATCAAGCACGAGGATATTCTCTTAAAATATATTTTCTCAACTTTTCTGGATAGCAAAACTGTACAGTTACGAGATATCTATTTATTAAATATTAAATGCACGCGCTGTTGTATTTTTACTTTTCCGGCGTAGCTTTCGCTTCAAATAAGTCTCATGCTGCATTGCACGGGGAAATAAAACAATTTTAATTGAAATTCTACAAAAATTAGCAAATAAATACAAAATCCGTAACAAAATGCATCATTTTTGTGCATTCTGAGTTATAAAATGAATGAGATGTAACGCTGTTAAGGGAACCTAGCGCCAGAGTATCGCTATGGTAAACAAATATAGTGAATTCTAAAGAGTGTATTTATTCTGGTGTGGTCTATGCATTATCGACGAAGTAGATTTAATTCAGTCCAATAATTTAAATGAAATGCAAGAAAAATGCGTATAATTTAATTTTCCGTACAAGGAAGTCATGTGGTGTACACATCAAATTTTTTTTTAGATGTACGGTTATGAAACGGTTTAGTTCTTAACTTTTTGGAAAGACTTCCGTTTCGAAGTCATGAAGTGACCATAATGCATCGTGAAGATTTTCAGGCGCAAAGTAAAATAACGAGTAAATGTGTGCAACATTCCTTAATTGATTTACTTATCCGATTTGTTTTATCTGATTAAGAACACGTGATTGAAGAATTTATGTCATAACAAATATTATTTGATTCAAAGACTAATGATTTTTACCTCTTTGTTCTGCTTGTTTTGTTGCACGTGTCACTTCAGTATGTCGCCTTGTGCCGCGCTTGAAGAATACCATTCCATTTATCAATGAGGCTAACTTAAATTGAAATACAAGACGAACTATCATGCAAAGTAAAGTCTCTATAACTGTCTTAATCCAGCATTTTATGCGATGCTCCAAAGATGTACTTCTCCAGGAAGTTTGCATTTTGCAATTAAATACGTAAAAGGTTTTGAAATGTCTGAGACGGACTTTAATTTAATTTTATGAAATGTAGCGAATCACCATTTAAGATATAGAAAACGGTTTTTAACTTAAGGCTGTTCAGACTATTAGAGATTTCGGTGAAAGACACACGAGAAAACAAGTGGGCATTTTTAAGGATTCGAAACCCACGGCTTTTCAGATTGCTAATTGCATGTGGTAAGCACTTATTACCACTAGAGCACGCAATGGAGGAATGAAATAGTTCCTTATTTTCTCTTTCATTTTAGAGGAATAGTGGGGTGAAGAACTAGACCTAGGTGGAAAAATCTCGATGATGACGAATTATTATTCGCCTGCTTTTAGTTCAGGAGCACTGTAGAAACATCAGACTTTTTGAAGCCGGGAAACATGGAATATAAACTGTGCACCCACAGTTTGAATCACAAATCTTCCAGTTACTAGGTTTACCATTTACATCATGAGAACACTCACAAGAAAACGCGAGAATTCCTTAGACTTTCAAAATTTAGAACTTAGTTTTCTTAATAATATTGCGAAACTAAATTAAAAAACTAATCTATTATGCACAAAAATTTTATTGGCAGTATATCAGAAGAAAAAAATGACAAATTCGAACAATCGGCGTTATCCTACTTGGCGTTCGTACGCAAAAACACTATAATCTACCATAAACCAAAACCTTGACTAAATAGTAATTAAAAATAAATTTAAACAAACACTTGTATGAAAAATCTTCAAAGTCGTGTGCGAAAATGGAAAACTCATTATTATTAGCCCAGAAAGGCTATTAGTCTCGTAACGGCATTTTGCGTCGATTACTATAAACGATTACTATAACGATACACTATAAACGGCTGTAGGCTGTATCACTTTTCAAATTGTTGCCATCAAATATTATCGCTCTCTATTACATTTAAAGAAATTAAATAATGAAGAAGCCGCTAGAATGTATATATGTTTCAACGACGCCAAAACCTAGAGCCATCAAATTTTGAATAACGTAGTCGTCCATTCGAACAGGGGCACAAGGAAGCCCGAATCTTGAATTTCGAATTTGTTTTATTTGTCTCGAATTATCTGTTTCGCATTTTAAAATTTTAACGAATTTTTGATTCAGAAACTCAACGATTTCAAAGCGAGAAATGGCAACACACTGTACGGAATAAAATATTGTTATCTCTAGCGCGCGAGACTGCCTATAGGAAAGTCTAAACATATGCTGTTTTTAAATAGTTTTAGCCCAAATGCTCTCGAAACGTGTATATATGTGTGAATGAAAAAAGCCGCTTTAAGCGTAATTTTTTTACGATTATTTATTGTTAATTTTTTTTAAAGATGGGATAGTTCTACAAATTATTGGTTACTAAAAATCAATTTGAAGCTTTCCTTTCAGAAAATGTAACTTTTCACCTGTACGCTCACAGGCTAATTATCTGATTTTTTGACTTCTTTTGTTATCTCCTGCCGTGATTTAAAATTTCTGATTTACTTATTGCTAGTGCCAATTTCACCATTCTTATTTAATTTTTATGCGATAAAATATTTTAATTGCTGATTTAACGGGAAAATGGAATTAGGCATGTATTGAGAAATTGCTGGGCTCAAATACATGGCTAGAAGTATTTTATAATCATTGCAAAAACATATAGCAATCAATCAAAATTTCTAGAAATATTTCTTACCAGTAAATGAAATTCATTTTATATTCCTTAGGTAAGCATTTAAGCATTTACACAATTCTACTTTGATATTACATAATTATGATTTTATGAGTGTAAACTGTATATAGTAATTTCCCCACGAATGTGACACGTTATTAAAATGTAAACTTATCTTGTTTACTTGATTATATTTTTCGTTATTCTGATTGAATGAAGCAGAAATTGAATAAAATGCGGAAAAAAATTGATTTCAGAATACAGTAATAAATCTGGTCGTTGGCTCTGAGCGGGGTAACGCTTCATTGCGGAAAGCCGATTTTGAGGGCTTGCATTACAGCCTGACATCATTCTCTTCGTTTTTTGTTCAGAGGTGTCGAATCGAATCTTCGAGCATAGCTATTTTATGCTCCGTTATAATGTAATCTAGGCTTTTCACCTGATAAAACGACATTGTCTTACTTTGAACGCCATTCACGGTGGTTTAGTCTTGAGGAAAATTGCCGGTACACACTGGTAAAGTCATAATGGCTTAAAGAGATAACATTTGATTTGGATCATTTTCCTCCTCAAATGGCAACTGATAATGTGAATTGATACATCGAAGGGGTGCAAAATATCGCGATATTTCTCTGAAGAAAGTATGAAAATATGTCAAAACTGAGGCTCAAAAGTTCTGGAATATTCCATCTAAATCATAGCAAATTTGGTAAGCTTCCGCTGCAGTAGCAGAAATTATTTGGTCTTCTTTAGTGAAAAGATTTGATCATAACATGGTTAGATGACTGGCGAAAAAGGATTGATCTGATTATTACAGCAAAGCAGGCGGTGGCTGTCGCCCAAGCTGTGGGAAACCATTTTCGAAGACTTAAAAACTGGCTGGCATTTGCGTTAAGTGCAGAAAAAATACAAAAACATCTGCAAACAACAGTTTAGCTGTCTAGGATGAGCCTAAGATAAATTTCTAATGTTTATCGCCTGTAAAGTTTAAGCTGAAAGTAGGCGATGAATTAAGAAACAGAAAAAAGTATAATTTGCTTACTTCTGATGTAGAATATAGCTTTTGTTTCAGAAGCATGTTGTGTAATATAATGTAATAGGGAACATAAGTTCTCTGAATAATGGATAAATAAGTAGTTCATTTCTAAAGCCAGTATCGAAAAACATTGGTCTACTGCAGGGATGGATAACGTTTTTGGGAAGTGTGCCACTATCTAAAAAAGAAGTTATGCGTGCCACTTCCAACTTTTCCAGCATATTAAAAAATATAAAAGGTGAAAAAGTGTTATTTATTGGCTGATTGTGAGAATTTTGGCAATTAGCACATTTTTTATGTAAGTCTGATTAGTGAATATTTAAAAAATAATATAATAAGTAAAATAAAAGTGCAAACTAGGGTTTTTTCTTAATAACACATTTTTAAAGGTTCAGTCATAAAATAAAAATGAATAATTTGAAGCATTTAATTTTAGATAGATATTAAAAAGTCAGTATTTAGTTAATGTGGTTGTGTAATATGTAGTTTTTTTTTTTGGCCATGTCATCTATATGAGGATTAGTTCTTAAAGATGCAAACAAAATTAGGTGTTTTAGATGCATATCAGTTAACCTTGAACGATATTTTGATTTTATTATGTTCATAATAGAAAACACTTGTTTACAAACATATGTTGATCGAAACCTACAACAATATCTGAAAGCCAAATCGTGTAAATTTCGAAAATTACTTGTTGGTGCAAATTTCCAAAATTCATTATAATTTGGGTCACTTGTACGAGGGTCATTCTGAAATTTTTGAGATACACGTAGGTTTTTAAAGTTATACTTACGAAATTTTAGGAGTGTTCAAAGTAGTCTCTTCCAGCATCAAAGCACTTGTGTAGGCGAATTTGCCAAAGATTAAATGCTTCAATCCATTCATTTCTTGAATCGATGAAAAAATGCATTTATAGCCTCATTAATCTCATCTTCGGAATAAAAACGACGTTCACGTAAGTTCTGTTTCAGACTAAAAAACAGAAAAAAGTCACACATAGCTAGATCGAATGAATAATGCGGATGTTTTATCACTTTGATGTGTTTTTGTTCAAGAAATCCAACTGTCAATCTTGCTGAATGAGGAGAAGCATTGTCATGGTGGAATATAAGTCCTCTAACATTCACTTTTTCAAAAATTTCTGGAAGACATTTAGTGGTGTACCAATTAGCTGTAACTCTCTTCTGTCCTTCCAGTTTGATAATTTTGACCATTCGTGTACTTCTGAAGAAAACAGCTAACATTAATGTTTTCATGACACGTTTTCTTTTCATCAGTGTGGCCGTAGGATCATCTTCAGGCCCATACTTTACTTTCTTGACGTGTTGGAACGTCAAAATATTGTAATATTATACGAAGTTTCATCACAAGTTACACGTTTACAAATAATGCTGTGGCCACATCTTCATGTAATTTAAAGATTTCGTTACTGATTTTGACATTCTCTTTTCGGTGGTAAGTTAAATTATGGGGAACCCTATGGCAAACAAGTTTTTTCATCTGCAGTTCTTCTCGAATAATTTTATCTATATCAACGGATCCAATGCTAAGTTCCTCTGTATCATTTGGTAGATGCTGCAATTATCATTGATTAAAATTTTCCGTATGCCAGATACATTATCCGGAATTACTGCTGACAACGGCCTTACTGTGTATTTTTCATTCTGAAGAGAGTTGCGATCTTTGTGAAATTCTGTAAACCAACTGAATACAGTAGCATGAGATGGACCTTCATTCCCAAATGCTAATTGTAGACGTTGAAAGCATTATTCTTGATTTAATCCCTTTTTTAAAATCATAGAAAATCAAAGCGCGATAATGCTCTCGCGTCAACTCCAGTTTTTCCTTCTGCTTAAAATTTATTCTACTCTAAACTACGTCTAATTGACCAATAAAAAATCATCTGCTAGGCTAAAATAATTCATATTTTCAAATCTTACCGTTAGTTTCTTTCTACCACTTGTCATCTGCGCGTATCTCAAAAATTTCAGAATAATCTATGAAGTTGAAGTAAGTTCCTTGTGTTTGCTCTTCAGTTAGTATACTGCTGTAGGTCAATAATTTTGATTTGGATTTCAGTTGAGTAACAGTTAAAGTCTTCCAAAGAAATTGAAACAGGAATTATGAAAAAATCATCATTTTGTTGTAGTTCGGAGCATTATTGACTGTGGTAGCTAATTCTTGCATTAATGTGAAACTTGTTAATCTTTTTTCTCCGAGATCGAGAAAAAAAAGCAAAAGTTTGTTCACAAAATAAGATATATGACTGACTAGAGAGGAAAAATACAATCATTTCCCTGTCATCTGAAATTTAAATGATTTAAATGTCCCATTTTATTAGTGAGAAAGGCTAAATTCCATAGCCAGTCTTCATTTTTGAGCAGCAGACACTCACTGGGTAATTCATTGTTTTCTTCTAGATACTTTAAAACACGCTTCTTTAAAATCTAAAATTTCCCGAGTACATTTCTTTTGGAAAACCAGCGGACATTACAGTGAAGGAGTAATTCGCCATTCTCTTCCGTTTCTTTCGGGAAAAGCTCACGAAATCGTCGTCAATTCAGATCTCGAGTTAGTATTTTGTTGATACAGCACGCTACAGGGTCAACAACAGAAGACAATTTCAAGTCCTTGGCTCAAAGATCTTCATGATGGCTAAAACAGTGATATTTAAAAACTTTTCTTTCCAAATAATTTTCAAGCAATGCAACAAAACCTTTTATTCTGCCAACCATACAAGCGATCTATTTGTGCAAACACTATCTAATTTTATCCACTCTAGGTTGTTAACTTTAATGACATTTTTAAAGTTCTCACCTGTTAATACTAGTTGATGCAAATCAAGTTCTTTCACAGTATCAATATTATCGTTCGTGTAACGCCAAATATGCCTAATTGCGCACTGCCTGTGTTGTGACAGGTTTCATCCAAAGTTAATGAAAAGTATTTGGAATATTGTAGTTATCAACAATTTGTGTGGCCACATCCTGGCCCATGTCATCGATATGACGCATTACGGTATTTCTAGAAAAAGCTATTTTATCAACAATATTTTTGACGTTCATATCAATTGTATTTTATTAATAAATACTTCACTCTTGAAAACCCTGTCTTCAAAAAAATTATTTAACTGTCTTTGGCAAACTTTGTTACTGGTAACGTATATCTAGATTAATAATTACGGATAAAAGATTGTAACAATCTTCCTCGAGCAAATTATTTATGGTACAACGTATATTAATAGTAAATAGTTAGTAAAATTTGCACTTATTGAATCCATTAAGAATTTGTCTATTACATTTTGCCGGATATTAACTAGCGCATGATCAGTTTTAAACAGGAATCTTTTAGCAGTTACGAAAGTAATCTGAATTTTGTTGGATATATAAGAAAAGGCATGCAAAACGTGAAAAATTAAATTTCAGAAGTGCTGACATTTGCGAACATGGCTACATTTGGTCTTCAAAATATTTTGTCCTGTTGGTAAATATTTCACCTGCAATTACTTGAAATGTATTGTCGTTTTTTAAAGGTTAGAATAGTTTGATAGGCTCTTTGATAGACCTTATTTCTGACAGCCCACAAAATGTCCGCGCTCTGCAAAATCTACGATTTAGATTGGCAATAAAAACTGTACTTTAAAAAGTAAATATATTTATATTTATTGTGTATTAAAATACAGTATTATTATGTATTAAAATGTATAAAGAGACATAAAAATGCTGTGCAGAACAAAAGCTTTTGGGTTTTTTTTTTAAAAAAAGAAATAATGAAATGTTTTTCTTAGAGGTTCGTTATAGAAAATAAGCGTTTAAGACATATGAGATAAGTAATATTTACCTCGGTATTTATTCTAGAATAAAAGTATGAAAATTTTTTAAAAAACACGGTATATTTTAATAACGTAGAAACATATTAGTAACTATTATTCTCTGTCGTCACAAGATATCATCATATATATCATCATATATTTCTTGTTAAAAAGTCTGAAATATAAAGCATGGAAATCAGCTGCTTGTGAAAAGGATTTGCTTTTCTTAGTCGCTTTCCCGTGCGTGGAAATTACCGGATCTGATAAGATAATATCATGTTGAGTATATTGGTATCAATATTCACTCTCGAAGTTTTTCTGGAGTAGAACAGGAGAATGCTTTATATCCCTTACATATATCCTTTACATTCTTTTCGGACAGGTAACGGAATACGAGAACACCAGTACTTTGCGTTATATTTGATAGTGAGACAGGTGTAGTTCCAAGCTCCCTGCTGTGCGAGAATCCGCTTCACATTGTGGTTGGGTAAGGAATGCAAAGGCGTAATAATGAAAGTGATGTTTTTAACAAAGAGAAAAACTGCGGGGACGTATTGTGCGACTGCGCAGAAAGAGAAATTCAAGTGACATCACACAGATCCAGCCCGTCTGTTGCCAAAATATCCAGAATAGTCATGATTTTTGTTTCGGGATGCAGCGCTGGTACGGGATTCTATCATCTTTATTGTCCGGAAGTATGAGGTGGTGGCCGAATGTCAGTGGACAGCTCGTCATGCAATGTTCTAGAGTTCCCTTGCTATCACAGATGCACTGGCCGGTATTGCTTAAGTATCCTTTATGAAAATAGACTGGAAATGGGGCATGACTAGCGTGTTAGCTGAGCAGCAGAAGTACATTTTTTATTGCTGACTTTGGGAAAGAATAGCTAGGCATGGTCCCATTCCTCTTGACATTTTGCTTTAGCCAAATTACTGACTACTTTTTTAAGGTGCAAGTAGGAAGGGATAGGTGTTCTGAATTCGCTGCGATGTTGCGATCTGCCTTCTTTGCCAGGAAATCTGTTAGCTTATCTCTTTGATTTCCGACATGTGACTTTATCCAGTAAGAAGGGTGGAAACTAAGGTGTCTGAAGCTTTGAATGTTACTGCTGATACGAGAACTGTGGACGGGGTTTAGGATGGCATGTAGCAATGAAAGGCTGTCGCTGTAGAAACTGGAGTTGTTTTGTGTATTGTTTACTGCATGAGTTCTTGCCATTGAGTGCACCTTTGCCTGGAAGATCATATTCTTGGGTGAAAATTGTGCTTTCCTGTCATACGGGCAATGATAGTAATTTGATAATGGCACTACTAAGCATAAGAAGTTTGTGTTCAGATGCAGTCATTTTGTACCATCCATACAACTGGACTCTTAATCTATGTTTAAACGACAGAATTTAAATTTTTCTGTCATCTCTACACTCCGGAACAGAATGAAAGCTTGCTTACACATTCAAAACATTCGCAAAACATTCTACAACCAAATTACTGTAATACTTCTGCAATCAAGACAGACTACTTTAATTGTATTGTGAAAATATCTTCTGGTAGTATTACTATCGCTGTTGTTTCCATCTCTTTGTTTCGTTTGATTTCATAATAATCCCATTTTTTCATAAAAGTTATTGTGTTATTTTATAGGTTCGCTGATTTTTACTATCGCCTCCCAGCTGGTATAGTGCTTAGTGATGCTGATGCCGTAATGATGAGCTCGGATTCGAACCCCGAACAAGGCATGGTTGCGTGTATTGTCTGTGCGTCAAGGCGACACTCAAAATACATGGCCAGGTGCCAGCTCATGTTAGCATACTGGGTAATAAAGAAGCGGACACTTTGCCTAAGTCAGCTGCCAATGATCTTAATCGTAATGAAATTCCGACAAAACTACCTGCCTCATGCTTGAAAAAAGAGACCTTGAAAACATTATTAATGAAATGGCAGGACAAATGGACTAGCGAATCTACAGGAAGAAGGGTTTTCTCTTTTTTCCAAAAGTCTCACTTTGTCAGCACAGCCGATCAAATCATCATACTCAATTCTTCTCCGGTCACGGACCCTTCAATTCATATCTTTATCGTTTTGGACTTAGTGACACTGACCTTTGTACTTGTGGGATGTTGGGAGATCTCGACCAGTTTATTTTTCATTGTGAGCTTACTAGTAATTTTCATATGAAAAAACCATCAGACCAGCATAAA
>KK117051.1:0-17208 GCA_000611955.2 Stegodyphus mimosarum
ATAATTTTAATTATAAAAAAGTTTTGCATGATATTTTTGAATCTGTTTAAGTTCTTAATCTGTGTATACCATTTGAGTTCTTAAGAATTTGCAAAGGGAAGTTGGTTAATTTATTTATTAGGATAATTAATATTTGTATTAAGGGATACTGCATAGCTTATTTCGTTGTATGCTTTTTATATGTAATGCATTTTTAACTGAATTTTTTTTCCGTTGTTGTTTGTTTCTTTTTCGATAAAATTGTTCTGCAGAGTAAAATTCTGTGCAGTTTTCAAATTTAATGTTTGGTGTTCTCTTTAGGCATTTTTCCGGTACACTTAAAAAGCCAGACGAAGGCTGGCCGCGCAGCGGCTAGTATGCAAAATAAATATTTTGCACTTTTAGTCTGAATATTATGGTTTATCTTTTCTGTTCTCAAATCCGCACAACCTCTGTCCCAAGCATTGCGGATTTCTGGACTTCTACTGTATTATTTCTATTGAGAAACTGAAAAATAATCAATGTAAAATGCTGTGGTGGTACTTGACTTTTTCAATTTTCGTTCAAATGGCACGCATTAGTCAAAAGGTTGAGAACCGCTGATCTAGTTAACATTAAAAGTACATAGATCTACACACAAAATATTTTGAACGGAAATAACATGTATGAGAAAAGAGGTATTTTAATTGCCAAAGCGCCGTTTTACTTGAGGATGCACTATTTTTACTTCTTGCATATTTGGCACTTTTAAAATTTTACCAAATAAACAGACAAACTGGCAAAAACAGACAAACTGGCAAACAGAAAATGACAAACTGGCTGAGATGTGAGGATCACTTTATCAAACTGGGACAATCCCAGTCTAAGTGGGTCATCTAGTAAGCATATATATATAACAAATGAATAACCTCAAATCTTCATATGCATTAGCAGAAAATTCATTACTTCCTAAAACAAGCTGTTTGCAAATCATTTAATATCCATAAAATTTATCAAGCAATCAATCAAATGAGAAATCCATTTCTGAAAGTTGCTAGGAAGAAATTATGCAAAGGAAAAATTGTTATGTCACAACTTCTTTCATTAAAAGAATTTCCAAGGATCTTTTTTATTCCATTTCTTCTTTTTCTTAAATTACAAGAAATGGCGAAAAGCCACTTAATCTAGACATACTGATGACAGGTACAGTTAACTTCCAGATGCCTAACTTTTGGTTATCCAATTTACCTTGCGAATTATTTGCATATTAGAAATTAGTATTTTTTCTTTTTTGACAACAATCATTAATGCTAATCTAACTGCTGTTATTAACCTTCTTTAGATATCCACTAGACATACATGTTGGCGCAAATCTGCTTAATACAAATGCATTTGCATCACTAATAGTTTGCCATTCCTTGGCAATTGCTTCCATATCATAGTTTTTATTTCTTGATCTTCAGAATATATATTAATTTATTTTTTTCATACCACTTTCCTTGTTCGACACATTTCTAAAATGTAAACTAAAGCTCGCTTCTCATCTAAGAGGTGCTTTGTAGATCTCCCATCTGAGGTAGCTACTTTTTTATCATATTTCATTTTATATTCACTACATTTCAATATTTTTCAAAGAAATACTTTTTCAGGTGTAACATACAGTGTTAGAATTTATGTACCGGAATGAGAGGAAGAGTATTGAAAAATCCACATTATCTGCTGCAAGATCACATTTTAACTTCAACAATCTGACAACAATGAAAATACATTAAATAGTAGAGATTTGATGACTGCATTTTCGAATCAAATGACAACATCAGCTTCAATATATGACATAACAGACACTTATGGAAGCTTGTGGTCCATTATAAATATTAAATCTTTTCTGTGGAAACTTTCTAGTAAATATTTTTAAACATCAGAATTGTATTTCTTATTTAAGTTATTTAAACAAAAACCTACAATAAAACAACACATTAAAATCTTTGGTATGTTTTGATTATCTGCATGCCAGTTTCACCAAGCAATAAAATTGTCCTGTTTTTGGCATGTTTTTAGTATAAATGGAACAATAGCCAACCTAAGCATGCACATACTACAGACATGTTTGAGTACACATAGATTTGCATACTTTATATGAAACTGTTTCTCTGCTGGCCAGTATCTGCTGTCTATAAGAATGTAAAAGCTGGCTTTACAGACTTTCATTTCCCTCATAAAATTTTTTGTTCCTTTTTAAACACTTCAAATTATTATTACTAGATGAATAGAACAGGACCTGTGAGCCCTAAAATTAACCAAACAAAAGTTTTCTCCCAATGACTTTACAACTTTTGCAGGGGTAAAGCCAATCAGAAAGTATTAAAACTTTATATTGACAATACATACTCTGAAAATAAAATGAATTATAAAAGGTAAGAATAATAACATTTACTTTAAAAAAAAAACCCCATGGGGAACAAGTCAGCTAAGATCTATTCAAATGGGTTTTGACTTTATTCTGACACTTCCACTTGATTAAAAAAAAAAAAAAATATTGTAGCATGTTCAATGTATATCTTTCTGCCAGAAGTATCAATTTGATACATGCATATTTCTACAGAAAATTTTATGATGTGTGTAGTGCTCTAATGGAAAAGATTTAAAGAATCCCTTTTATCATTTCTTTCTCGGGGCTACAGGATAAAAAGATAATATTATATTCTGAGTTTTACATCTGATAAAATTTTTGTCAAAGGATTAAATTTTTTTCCTGTGTATTTGTTGAGGTCAAAAGCATATAATTCACTATCAGCTGAAATGAATTTTTCCAGTTTACCTTACAGATTATAATAGCATCTTCCATTTACTACTAGAAAAGCACTTAAACAGTACACATTCAAAACATTTGCTGAATTTTAAAAAAAGACTCAAAGGAAAATGGTATTCGGAGTTATAAAGGATAAATTTACTGAGCAACAATGGTAATAGCCTTACTGATAAATATTAGTGTGTTATTCGATTTCATTTCAAAAGTTAATTCAAAGGAAGTTACTATTGGAACTGGTCAAAAATTCCAAAGATAAGAGTTTGGTCTTTCGATATCTACTTGTTTTTAGAGCACATACATGTCAAAGTGAATGCAAACTAAAAAATACATAAATAGATGTATAAATAAATAAAAAGGTATATTCCAAATATTTCCAATAAATTCGTTTATCTAAATTTTGCCTTAAATCGCCTAAGGGTACAGTGTATATCAAAATTTCACACAGACCACTGAAAATATATTCAACATACAAACTTAATGAAAAGGAAATGAGAAAGATCTCCTGACTAGACATGAAAATTAAGAATTTATTAAATGCAATACCTCATTTTCTTTTCCCTTTTTAGATGTTTTCTTCTTTTTACCAATAAAACGGGCTGCTAGTTTCGTTGAGCTTGTTTCTTCTTCAATCTCTTCACTGGCAGAACTAGCAGATTGATCGATACCAGCTTCAGAGTCTATCCAACTAACAGTATCAGCAAAATCTTCATCAGTCTGAGTAATCTGTTGCAAATCCACTTCTTCATATATGTTATCTTCTGGAGTTTGCAAACCTATAAAGAAAATAATTTTCTCTTAAAAGGGGCAAATAATTGAGATAAGCAGTTAAAAAGAATTTCATAATTTATTATTAGCCAGTAATAGTGTAAGTTTATATAATGATGAAATTATTTCTATTACATGAAATAAAACAAACAGTTGGCACTAACACACACACACACACACAGTCATAATTAGGTTACATGCATCCTTCCAATTCTGTTTAATAGCATACTGGTAACTGAAAATTTACTCAAAAAATTTCGGAATTTTGCATGACCTTTTCCTTTAAACTTTCAGAAAGTCATTATTGAATTTGTCAATTTACTTTAAACTAAACTAATAACCTATGACAATTCCTTTCTGCAGTACCTTTTTTCTCACTAAATGTTACGACTTGAAACCAAAGTTACTTTTATTCACAAGAAATTAATTTTTTATACTGCTCCGCAAAATGTTTAAAGTTAAGAATTTAGAATTTTTTTTTTTTTCTAAATCAAGTGTTAAAACTTGCATTCAAAGGATAATCTGAAATAATATGCTTATTGATTAAAGTTTTCAACAAATGTGCAATGGCATAATTATTTATGCCAATTATCCACAATTGAATGCAAACCTGGACTGGCTTGTTATATAATAGACACATGTTAGAATTCAGGTGTGTAATGTTGTTTGAAGTTTATGTGGTTTCCGAGAATGAACAGCATTCTTCAGTTTTGACTCAAATGTATCATTTAAGTGAAGGGCAAAAGTGGTGGTTAATTGGTAGAGGGGGGGAACGAACCTAAACAGGGGTCATTCACGATCTGAATAGCTATCAAAATATCATATTAAGAAGCAACGAATCTGCTAACAGATTCTAATCCAGAACAACCAAGAGCAGCAATTGCACATTAAAGCTATTTTCTGCCAT
Organism: Stegodyphus mimosarum; assembly: GCA_000611955.2. NCBI lineage: Eukaryota > Metazoa > Arthropoda > Arachnida > Araneae > Eresidae > Stegodyphus > Stegodyphus mimosarum. The sequence continues at coordinate 4,440 of KK117051.1, forward strand.
TGCCATATTGAAGAAACCATGAAGCATCTACAAGAGTTGGTTTCAGACCTTCAAGCTGTCACACCAACTTGAATTAGCGATTCTACTTATGCATGAAGACTTCATGAGGATGGACTTTAAATGAGAAAAGTAATGAGCTGTGTCATACTCACTATACCTTCCAAAGGGGCAGTATTTGACTTGTTTTCATTTGGAAGAAGAGAGGGACATGCAACTTCACATTCTTCGTTCATAGAAATAATACTTCTGCAGGAGCAGTTTTGGGTTTGAGGTAGAATCATCAAAAATGGTCATACCAAGCTTCATATCTTCAACGGATATTCTGTAACCAGTCACAGATATGTGAACAAGGTCATGAAAAATCATATGATTGTTTGAGGGGATGCTGGCCAGTTTTTTTGCTAATAGATGTTAATACTCATCTGCATCAAATACCTCTAGCATCAGAAAACTTGAAAGCAGAAAATATCACTTTAATGGATTGTCCAGTTAATTTGCCAGAAATAAGCTGATACAGCTTGTAGGAACAAGCTGACAACCTGCACTGCAACAAATGCTCCCCATACATTTCAGGGTTTGGAAAGTGCACTCTCTAAAGAGAAATGTGCCTCTAGGAAATAAGTAGAACATTCAAATAAGAAAGGTTTATGAATTCAGTTAAAGCCACTGCGATTTTTCCATCTCGCTAATGAAGTTTTATTCTGTTGGTATGGTTTAGCCTAAATTTATAAGAAAAATTCTCTTATTAACAAAAAACCCTCAGCATAGAATATGAACCCTCACTAACAACCTCCCTACAAACTTTTAGCTCAACAGATTTTAACTGCTGCCGCAAAAAATACTACAGTAACAAATTTTGACACCTGACCTGAGATTTAAACCAGAACCCAACAAAAGAACCAATAAGCCTCAACTGACCATTACACCACATGTGGTGAATGAGCTGGAAATAGAAAAAAAATAGGGGGAAATATATATATAAAATACAATGTACTGTAGATTTTTTTTGTCCTCCCAAATTTTTTCTCCTCTTATTCTGCTTATGATTTTTAATCTGAAAAGGAAAGACTATAAATATGTACAGAATGAATAATTACCAACAATAATGTAAATATGTTACAAATAATATGTAAAGAACAATGCTAAGATGTTGATAAAAAGAACAGCGATTTTTTTTTATAATTATAAACAAGAAATATAGAATACAGCACTGCGTGAAGAAATTTCTCAAATTCGAAAACAAAAATATTTAAAACAAATTGATAACTTAGTAGAGTTTTTACATAAAATAACCAACTTAATTTACTTACACAGCTAACATGACAGCCAATATACGATGATAAAAGTTAATCCTAAATCAGTCATTTGTTTCGTTATGCAAGACATTTGTTTCTTCCAATTCAGGCTGTAACTTTACAAATTCATAGACACACTGAAACTGGTTTCACCGATTCATGACACCGGTTTCTAATTAGAAGAATTAGAAACCTATGAGATTTTCACTTGAATGCATGCTGGAAATGAATTATACAAATTTTTATGACGTGGATTACACGTGGTTAAGAGTGCTTTCACGATGAATGAAGTAAAATGGGAAAAATGACAGATCTTTCACTATTTGAAAAAAGGCTTACTGTTGGCTTGGAAAAAAGGCTTGTTGTTCAGAAGGGGCCCCAATTTTGAAGACTGCAAATCTCACTGGGTTCTCAAAAGCAGCCATATCAAAGGTTTTCAAAAGTTGGAATCAGAACCCACAGTCCTTCTCTAGAAGATGTAACTGCAGTTCGAGCACAGTTTTCCAAGAGTGTGATTGGCGATCAATTGTACGGCAGAGCAGGGACTGTACTGTGCTTCAACTAACACAAATCGTCAACCAAGGCTCCTCCCAACAAATTTCAGCTCGAACCATAAACAGAATGGCAGAGGATAAGAATGCATAGTCGGGTGCCTGTGAGAAAACCACTCATTTCTGCCCAACCTCCAAAAATTCGTTTGCAGTGGTGTCGGGAAAGAAGACGTTGGATTTGCTGGATGCAAATGGACACCAGAAGCATGTAGACTTGATGCAAAAATGAACCAGAGAAGTTATCCATGCAAAAGGTGGTCCAATAAAATACTGATCTTGAGTTTCTAATTCATTGGCTTGGCTAGTGAATGTAGTATCATAAATTCAAGTTATATCATTTGTGTTGCATGTAGCTTAAGTAGTTGTCTTTTTGGTTGTAATGAGAGCCCTTGATTATGCTAAAAATCGTATAGCCATTACAGTAGGTTGTGGAAATGGCATAAATTTTTGTTTGTAACTGTTATACAAATCATTTTTAAAATGAAACTACTGACTGTGTAAGGTTTTAGTTTAAACTAACAAAGTTTTATTTTAATTTGCCTTTTCTATCTGTTCTTATTTCAACTTCCCGTTAGAATAAGGTGCGTTTCAGCTTTATGCTAATTTGAAGTGGAGCCAAGTTTATATTTAAATGGTAGGTAGCAACCTCTCAGTGTCAGAGAGCTTTTAGTCTCAGACCACTGCTGCTCTGTTCGACGTTTGTCTGACCAGCTAGTATTTAAATTCTAAGCCTTAGCGCTGTTACTCTATTACTTATTGAAGTAAATCTAAGTCCGTTAGTATTAGTTAAACCTTGCTACGCACCCTTTAGCATAGAGGCCAACATTGCGTTCATAGCTCTGTGAGCAACGACGATTTAATTTCTATTTAACTTTAGTTCAAATTATTTGATTGTTCAGTTTAGACCCAAGTGCAGTCATTTTCTGTATCCCTCCTGAGTTGGGAAATGGCTGCATATAATTGTGGTTTAATAAAAGAGGATTTTAAATCCTTCTTAAGTGCAGTTCTTCTACCACTTAACCACAGTTTTCTACCACAGAACATAGCTCAGGACTTAGTTTAATTCATGAATTTGTTCGCCAAGAGTATGCACTGAACACTCAGTCCTGACAACTGTTAAAATAGCATATCGCATCTTGATTTCATTTCAAATCTAATAAAATTTAAAAAATAAAACTTTGCTTTATTAGGATGCAGGGCATAGTCAAGGGACCAGACAGCTGCAGTCTGGCTATTCCTGGCACAGGTCTGTGTATGTATGGAAGAATGATCATTGATTTGATTCAGTAGTAAATGATCCGACTTGTCTTCAATAGTAAATGACATATTACCTATAAGTGTAAGTATGTTTGCAATTCCCTCCTTCTATACAGCAGGTAAGAGCTAATTTCCTTTATAAAGACTTATAAGACCTGATGACATCCCTCCCTAGGTAGACAACTACTGAAGGAATCAACCAGCTCTGTTTTAAAAGGTATTTTAGGATAATGAATGCATCCAAATAATCTTTTGGTAGTTTTGTGTGTTCTTGTATATGATGTTTCAATTCAAACTTTTCTTAATTTGACCCTAAAAATTTTCTTTTCAACTCAGTCGGCATCCCCAACTCCCATGTATAAACATAAAATACAATGATTTCATGGCTTTTTACGCTGCATGCTTCCTTTCACAAATACCAGTGACTTGTTTTAGACCATTTTTCTTGAATTTGATCTTTCTTAAGGACCAAATCGCAGCAGCGTTGTTTTCCTTGTTTTCTTAAGCTAGCTCATCGCACTATACTATGATTGGTATGATAGGAGTTCTCCTTAAAAAATCTTAGATAAAGTGATTGAGTGCATTAAAGCCCAGACAGGGTATGACTTCCTTATGACAGTTCTTCTAGACTGAACAATGTCCACAAAAATGAAAATAAGCAATGAGTTTGTTGTAATGGAAATGGTCTTAAAAATTTATATGATAAAATTAGCTGATTAAAAAAATAACACTTACGTACAAGAGATGATATCGAAACTGAGAAAGAAAGAGAAGCACACAATGGGTTCTTTTAAAAGATGCAAACAAAAACTAATTGTCCTTCTAATGATATACATAAAGAAACTTTAGTTAATGCATTAGATGAAAGTTTAGATTCTGCTGCTAATGTGCTGAATTTGTAATCCCCAAAATTATGCTTGTCTGAAAATCACCGTAGGCTCTTTTCATCAAGAGAAAACATAGAAGGCCTGATTACTCTAAAAAATGGAGTCTGGAAATTTTTACTTGTTTGTCAACAATGAGAAAGATAGAATTTTAGCATTCGGAACCAAAAGTGCAATTATTGCTCTAATATTTAAATGTAAAGTGCTTTGTTTGATGAAACTTTCAAAAAGTGTCTGTTATAAGTTGAATAGTTTTATAGTATCCTTTTCCACAGAATGGCAACACCTTGGTCGGCAGTTTATTAATGATGTACTGGTAAAAGCGTAAGGAAATATATTGTTATATACTGACACATGAAAATATTAATAACTAAATGACTAGGCCTAAAATGGAAAACCAGTTACTTTAGTAAAAACAATGGCATAGCTACAGCTATTTTCTACCTCGACAGTCTGAATTTGCAGCTCCTCTCACTACAAACCAAAATGTCTGTAAAACATCAAGACAATGCATAAGGAAATAAAATGTTATGTTTAATTCAAACATTCTAAGATGCTGCGTATTTATTTATGATTTACTGACATTAAAATTACTAATGAAATCTTGCATTACGTTTTTGCTCTGTACACAATGTGGTAGATTTCACTGCAGACCTTACGTAAATTTTAATTGTTTTTTTACTCACAAAACTCATTTCATAACCAATCACATTTAAAGCAACTGTGAGGTAAATTCGCAGATACATTATGAGCTGATTTCTACAGATTATTTTAGAATAAAATGCGAAATTTCCCAACATGACTTTATTTTTTCTCCTTGGGTGTAGCAAAAATAAAATTCTGAATTCTTTTTCTCTCAACAGGAACTAAGATATTTAGACCATTAAAAAAATGCATAAAAAATGGACATTTTATATGGTACTGAAGATCTGGTATAAAACAGTATTAAATTTATGGTCTATATTCATTCAAGATCAAAGAAAAGGAATTATTTAAAAAAATATTTATAACCTTTACACTTTTCATCTGTACAGCAGTCTGTCATTTTGATGAAAATGAGGTTTAACTTATTGAAATACTCAAATCACCTTTCATGAAGCACAATCTAAAAAACTGCTCTGGTTAATAAAAACATCAACACCTTTATGCCAATCCAGTGTTTTTCATAAAGGTGCTTGCACTTTTCACTTTTTTTCCACATTGTGCCTGCACTGAAAGGTATATGAAAACCTTTATGAAACCGTTATATGCCTGCATCTTTATGTATAACATATATGAAAACCTTTATGCCTGCACCTTCATGTATAACAGATAAAGGTGCACCCCCATTTTTCATAAAGCTTTATTTCATGCCCTGTTTAATTAATTAATCAGTAACACAAATGAAAATCGGACTTTTTTGAAGGTCCTGCACCTTTTTAAAGGTTACTTTTTTCAGATTACAAACTGATCTTCATAAGGGTACACGGGCACTGGAAGGTTTCTACCTTTAAGACACTGGATAGCTGTATCCTAATCCCAGATTTTTTTTTTTAATCTTCTGGATGGAATATTATCGAGGTACTGATTGTTCTAAATGTTATCAAGGTACTGATTGTTCTAAGAATTAAAATTATTTCCCAATAAAAGGAAAAACTAATTCTACAAAGTCTAAATACATTGAAGAATTTCTTCCCATAGCCAGGCAAATTAAATTGGTTAGTAAATCATCCCATGGTCCACTTGAGTAACCCCATACATGTAATAAAATTTTAGCTGTGACATTGATGACAATACTTGATGCCTGGAGCTGTAGATTTTTTCAATATAATGAACAACCATGGATTTTTCTTAGTTCATCTTAATTTAAATGCAACTCATAACTTAATAATCACAATGAAGTACATTGGGATGATCTATTTGCGGTTCAGTAATTGAAGGCATAGATTTTCCATTTTTATACTGTTACACATAGCAACAGAAAAAGGAGAAATGGCAGTGCATATATTTGTGAATGTAACGGAGGAGAAAAGATTATGTTAAGTGGTGAAATTCCTTAGCTTCTTAAGAGATCAACATAGTAATGTCAGCATTAATATGGGTTAATAAAAGTTTTCTGAATACCGCCGGTTCGAAGATTTTATTTTCCTTTTTGCCATTACACAAGGACACGCATTACCTGCTTTGTATAAGAATCATGTGGTAGGGATAATTTAGGAATTATGCAGTTCAGAAAGATTTATTACAAGCACTTTTTCTGTTTGCAGAATGGAAAGAAGAAATAGTCAAATTAAAATGCAGGCTTAAGGGACTATTATAAAATAAAGTTAAAATTTTACTACGTATATATTTACCCTCTTTTTGGGGTGGGTAGCAAGAAAAGTCTTTTTTAGGAAACATATTAAAGTGACTGAAAGGAATTTAATACATCAAAGTTTGATCAAAAAGCTTTCTTTAAAATAAACCCAATACATGAATTTAAGGTCCCTTGAAATTCCTAATATTCAAGCCAATTATTTTGAAAATGTTCGTATTTTTGCAAGATCCAAGTAATTATTATATTTAAAAAAATCTTTTCTCATTTTATCATAAAATACCGCAATATGCATCCAATATTTACTTCAGAACGTTATGCTAAATCACAAAAATTCTAATTTTCATATTTATATATTTCATACATACTCAATATCCTACTATCATTATATTTTCTTTCTCATATTTAGCAGCTTCCACAACAATTTGTTATCATATGCTACTTGAAAGTTTATAATCTTCAAAATATATTAATGTAAAATTATGCAAATTCTTTTCAGCTGATTAGTTCATTTACTATTGCCTAGAAGTGTGCAAATAATTACTTGAAATGGCTTTTACTCTTATCACATTTGCTACCATCTACAAGAAAACTCACAGTTGGCAAACTGCATTTACTTGCAAACTATGAGATAACTCATTATTGATTATCTTGCCTAAATCATCGAGTATCAATATTGCGACAGCATATACATGCAAAGTTTAGGTATTTAGCACACATAAAAGGACTAAAGGATACATTTTGGCATAATGAAATGGATCATTTATTTCTCAAAACGTAGGTATAATAATTAAATATATAGAATGCAAAACTTTTTTTTGGGAGGGGAGGTGGTTTATTTCCTTGGGAAATATAAATGGATTGCTCAAATTCTTGTTCAATGGCTCATGTAAGGCTAATGGAAAATAACGTACCACACATGCAGGAGTTTTACAAGAATGGACAGAATATGTGAGTATTGTTCATTTAGTTTCGAATTACCTCATAAGTAGTAAAAATATTATTTCAACTCTTGAGTACACTCATGTGAATTTATTTACTGGTAAAAGTAATCAGTTACATTTATATTTAAATAACAAAACAACAGAAAATAATTTAAATGCATAAAAATGCAAAATGGATCTTGACATATGAGAATGGGTGCACATATCGGCTTTGACGCGAACACGTTAATACAAGGTAATCAGTACTTTGAAGAACTACATAAATCATAGAATGATAAAAAAATATGAAATTCGGTCACGCTAGTGACACTCAGTCAACATCTCTATAAGAGAAGATAAGAGGAACAGTTAATTCAGAGATAAAAATATTCCTCTGCAATTTTGAACCAATGCTCCCTACATCATACTTATACATGCTGTGTACTCATTCATTACATAACTTTACTTATATCAATAATTCAATACTGCAAATTAACATTACTATTTTTATTGATTCCTCTTTTAATACTTCAATACCAATTCATTCAGTATAAAAGTAATATATTCATATTTCAAATTACTTCATCCTCAAAATCTCCCCAAAATTTTCATATTTTGAATATACATCAAATATTAAATTTTAATAACCTCTTTAATGTTCCAAACATTTGCCTAACAGTTAAAAAAAGAATAAATCAATTAACCAATTTATGCAACATGAAAACTGAAAAGTAACTTTCTAATAGTATAAAATTTTAAAATCTGAATATATGAGAGAATGTTCTTATTTCAAGCTAATGACAAAAGACAGCATTTCATACAAATATGCATGGCCCATTTTCAAATTTTGCTTACATATGCTGTGCCAGAAGAAAAGAAAGAAAATTCAAGATAAATTAATATTTAAAGTCTGAGCAATGCATTGCATAAAGATGACTAAAAATATTTCTACACTTTAAAATATAAAAAATTAATTGAAATTTTTTAGATATAAATCTTAAAAAATGTGATCATAGGCAAAAATGCCTATCCCTTTCAAGTGGTATGTTATTCAACCTGTTCTGTAACCCATTTTTTTAAAGAAATTTAATTATTTTAATTATGAGCTACTAATGTGTTGTATTCATGATAAAAATTAACTGCAGATATTTTTTTTCTTTAGCAAATAAATAAAAATGATTTGCCTTTCACTTTATGTCAAGTCTGTTACCTTGAAATTTTTTTACTCACAATTAGTTTGTAAATCTGCCTAAAGGTGGCAGTACATATTCAGTAGCATAGATAAACAGAATTCAAAATTTTTTGCACATGAGGATATTAGTAGGGCCGCAGCAGGCAAAAGAGAACAATAACAAAGAAGGAGAAGCAACAGAAACATTATTTGACTGATAAAATGAAAAATTTATACAAAAAATTTTGTAGTGAAAATTCTAATATTTTAATATCCTACGCAACATTTATTAGATCTGTAAGGATCTTAAGTTTAACTAACATTTATTTTATTTTAAAACTTTACTATCATCTCTTATTTTCCACTTTCGGTCAGAATTAAAGAGTGAATATGTTTATGCAAATTGTACTTGCTAATGCTTAAGTATTTAAGTTGTGGCTTCTTGCCAAGAGTATAGCAAGAGAGAGAGAGAGAGAGCCCTCTTGCTATGAAGCTTCACGCGAGCTTGCCATCAGTTACTGTCCACCTTTAAGGCCAGAGGTTTAATCCTCTTGAAAGTTAATGACGTATTGTAGTTTTCTGCAGTTTGCGTACTACAGATGTAGTAATTTAAAAGGCCAGTCTTAGTGCTAGTCATCTGTGTAAAATACTAAAAGTTAGCTCTTATTTAAATTTTAGTTAGTAGTCATATATTCTTTTACGTTCAGACTACAAGTGTTTGGTCTTCGTATCCCGAAGTCTGGGAACGTCTGTAAAATCGATAAGCAAATAAAGGGTAATTTTAACCCTTCTTATCTTTGTTGTATCTTCTATACATGCATGAACATAGCTTTTAGCAAGCTCCCTGTTCCTATTTAGGACTCTAGTTATGTTTGCAAAATCAATTAAAAGAAACAGTAGTCCTGATAGATTTCGTCCTTTCCATGTCCTTACACCTAGTGCTGAGAATAGGAATACATGTGCATATATTGTACATTCTAATTTTAAGTTAAAAGCACAAAAGCTAATTAGTTAAAAGGCATTACAGACAAATGACCTTAATTTAATATTCGTCTACAGTGCACATTGTAAAACCTATGGCTTGCATGTATAATAACTGCACACAATGTGGTGATAAAAGACTGGCAGTAACATACCTAACAAAATTGGTGCCATTAATTGGTGTTCATGGGAAAAAAGAAAGGAGATGCAGGAAGATATTGTTAGAGGCGATTGAATAATAAAATGGTTACCCTATGCTTTAATCAGAAAAAATATTAGAATGAACAATATATATGTAAACTTAACAATATTATTAAAAACTAAACAATAATAGATCTGACATTTGGTTAGTGATTAGAATCAAATCCATTACCATATGTGAAGTCTGTTACCACTCAGGTTTAAAGATATCTTTATATTAATATAATTTTGTTGCATTTTTTTGTTTGTTTTAGCTAAAAAACAGAAGTATATTTTTTTTTAATTCAATAACTTAAATGAATATATATTATTATTAGAAAAATGTTTTAGCATAAATTTCAAAGTGATAAAAAATAATGGATATAAATGCCGCTCATTTGAATTTAAGTATTACTGACAAATACTTGATTTTGAACTTTAGGAACATAAGGTACTTCAAAGTAAGTTGAATTTGAAAGCTTTAATAAAACTTAAAGGTAAGAAATTTGATTAATTTCGGATGGTAATTGAACTGATAAGCCTTACAACTTAAAGTTGCAATAGCATTTACATACTCGGTTATACACCAAGTGCATAACCAATTAGTTTTTCTTATACCTTATACATAATGCCTGTTTTCATTTTAAAAGAAAATTATGCACTTTGGTAAAAAAAATGGTGAAAATGGCTCATATATATATTATATATATATGTGTGTGATAATTTTTGTGGATAGGCACAGGAATGACAAAGCTTGGCGAAGAACTACATCAAAGTCCAGGCATTGTTGCTGCTACGTAGAAGACTGCGAAATGACGACATAGAAGGATTTAGCTTTTTTGCTTGCACATCTTTATTCAATTATAACAGCAGATTCTTTAAATTACATATTCAATAAAGTATGTAAGACTAAATTTAGACTTTCTGCCTCATAACTCGTTCTAACAAAGGGAAGAAGAAGGGGATGGGCAACAGCAGAGTCTCAAAGCAGCGATAGAAGAAAGCAGTATGACGAAAAATGGAGCATACTTAGTATTTACCAGCAGTTATATAACATGCCAGAATGTTTTCGAAAGTACTGGTCTAGAGGGAATGCCCTGAAATTGCGGAAAGTTAATTATAGGTTGCCTGTTCACGTAGAGCAAAGCCATCGTACTTTTTATATATTTTTACATATATATTCGTATACATCTTATTTGGGATGCCCATTTATGCTATCTGGAATACCCATGTATATACACACACATTAAAATGCTTAATTTTGTTGTTATATGAGTATCCCAGATAACAACAAAATTTAATATCTTACAAATGTGCCTAAATATATATGTATACATATGCACACATTCATACAAAAATGCCTCAAAAATCCATGTACAGACTTTGGGGGAAATTAACTATAATCACGGATGAAAGCAGGACTGGACACAGAGAGTGTCTGTATCTAGGGCTTCCTAAATAATGCTCATGGCAGCATTTTTAGAAAATGCATTGTCTTAAAAAATTCCAAGTTTGCAAACACCTACTCTGTGTATGGCTTAGCCAACAGTAATAGGTGAGCCAGTGTAAAAGTATATTGGAAAAGATACCCAATTAGACATGCAAAATGCCACCAAATGTTTACAGATTTGCCTCAGAACTTGTGTGAACATATATTCCTCGGGGTATACAATACACTATGCAGCTATGATTGACTCAAAGTCCCATGATGGAAGATGAGTTGCACAATGCAAGCAATAATCCAATTACAAGCACACACAGAGCTGCCACAGCAATGGGAGATCTCAAGACAGTGTATTGTATTTTGTATGCACTGTGGTCTTAACAGACATTTATTTATTTGCAATACAACCAATTACTACACATAAAGCATCCTTTTCCTAAATAATCATCAATCTTCTACAATGTGCAAAAGTGAACCAAAAAATAAACACCAAACACTGTGTAATCACACGCTGCACCATAACACTGTACCATTAACGTATCTGCATATATTGTGAGTTTACACAGATTGCCCATACCTGTTAATACCCCAAGTGGGTGCTCTGAAGTATCAGAGTTTCATGGAGGAAATTCAGCCCGATGTATTGAATGATGTTCTCATGACTGTGAGTCACTTGTGGTTCCAACACAATGGAACTCGAGTCCATCACATGATTATTTGGAATGTACCTCTGAGACTTTAACATGATAGATCTTTCGCATGATCCCATGTTAATTTGATTTATCTAGTTCAATATTCTCCCCATGGGGGAACCTTCAAAGCCAATGTGTATAAAACTTCCACTGAATCCGATACAGATCTCATAGCAAGTATTACCATCATTGCTAGAAATATTCATGAAACTCTAGGAAACGTTCAGCAATCCAAGCACCATAGGAGTTAGCTATACATCTCTGAAAAGTTTTAACTTTTAACATCCCTTGTGACACTATATTCTGTATTTATCAATTGTGCCAGTAAATTTTGCCTAATAAAGCACTTACACAACCTTCAGCACTGTGTTCTACTTGCTATGTCTTTTCCCTCTGCTTTATCTTCTGCAGGAGATACACCAGTCATGTTTATTTCTATTAATACAGCTCATATTAATAGTCTGTGCCCATATCAGCCCATATTAGTAGTCTGTGCCCATATCAGCCCAACTGAGAGCTTAGTGAACAAACTTAAGAGAGATGTAGGAAAAAAGTAAACTATAAAGCTCTACAGCTTCAATGATTTAGTATAAAAAAGACATATTTTGCATATGGATACCAAAAAAATAATAATAATAATCCTATGTACAGCCTAAAATGTCCAAAACTGTTCCACATTTTGTAGCAACATCCGAAGAAAAAAGATGCAAACGAGAGTATAAAAATACACTCTTTAACGTTACGTGTGACACACCAAGAAGGAGTTAACCGAATGGTACGAAATTATGTCTGCCTATACCTTATGATAGTATGCACAAATGATAAAACTTTTTGCCGCCAAGGAGCTCTAACACAATGCAATGGAGCATCCGAATGATGTAGAAAACAGAAGACATTCAATGCTAAGGCATAACTTCCAAGTAAATATGGTTTCATTGACTGTACCAATGCCTTACAGACAGGTCTGCTAACAATACAAGAAGATACCACCATTTGAGAAAGACCATGCAATTGGACTAAAGGAAGCAGGGTAGTCAAACTGCAGGATCACTAGACATGAGGATCAAAGCAATGTTACCATTTGATAAGGTTGGCAGG
>KK117051.1:17225-108556 GCA_000611955.2 Stegodyphus mimosarum
AAGCAGGAACCATGGCTGTAGAGAACATCATGAAGGTAGCAGCAGACCGAAAGCGATAACAGAGTGACTGTCCAATTGGAGCACTCAGCCTAATGTGCCCTTATCAACCATCCAAAGTGTAACTGGGGCACCAGTGGCTACAATAACCAATATTCTATACTTAGCAAATGGGAGATGGGGTCATTGCACAAACTGCCCCTCACTGTTACACATTGTCAGACACGTTTGCAGTCATGCCAGGTGCATCTGACCTGGGGTCTCATGGACTAGAGTACAACTATTTTCAGCAATAAGTCCCACTTCAAACTGAACCCAGATGACTAGCCAAAATGTATCTGGAGATGTCTAGGACATTGGTGGAATACTCACCTGTCTGTCAAATGTCACAGAGCCTGGCAACTGGGAATTATGATACAGGGTGTCATTAAATTTGATAACTGGGCCCTTTTGATAGTCATCTGTAACACCCTCAGAGCATGGCAGTATGTTGACGAGAGTCTATGCCCCATAGTGTTGCCCTTATTTTCATGGAACTTGGGACATACAATATTCTAACAGAGTAATGTCTAGCTGCACACAGCACACCTTTCTACTATTTGTCTTTGTGCATCCCCAACACTTCTTTGGCTAGCACGACTGCCAAATTTCTCCCTAATATAGCACATTTGGGTTCTAATGAGCAGGTGTCTCCAACTGCCTCTGAATTCCACTAATCTAACACATGAACTGCAGCATGTATGGTAAGCAATCTTACAGGAGGACATCAGCCTACTCTACGAGTCAATGCTCAGCTGGATAACAACTTGCACCAGGGCTAGAAGTAGGACAAAATATTATTAATTTTTTTTTGGTGGTGATGGGGAACTGTTGAAGCTGTATCTCCTGAATAAAATACTCAATTCCTATGATACTGTTAGTGTTTCTTTTTTAATACATGGAAATTACATCTACCAATTTTAGTTCCTATCGGATAACTCCTTAGTACATCTCTGTTTATGTTATAACACATATAATTTAATGGATAAACAATACATGATGTACAGCTTGATGATATCAACACAACACAATAAAACATGCAAATGGACTCACAGTGCTGACAAGTTAATGCCAAATGTGTTCAAAGCAATGGTTCTTTAAAAAAAAAAATTGCACTTTACATTAGCAAAATGTTTTACATCAGTATAAATCAATATAACTTTGTAACTGACATTTTTACTGGCACCTCTCAATTTTTGAGAGTACCATATTCTGAATTTGGCCGATAGAGATGCTGCTATTTAAATAACTTTATAGGATACAGTTGCTTTATTATATCTAGACATTGTATTCGTAGCTCTGTTCACCAGTTATTGAGACAGATTTTTCTACTTGCCTAGTAAATGTGGGCCAAATGTCTCATAAATACAACTGGTCACCTTCAGTTCCTAAAACTAATGTCAGACTCTTTAAATGTATCAAACTGATACTATAAGATACATTTTTCTTTAAAGTATACCTACACTCTCTCTTTTTCACATAATACATTTTTTCCAAGAATAAAAGAGACAGCTCAAAAACTGGTATCTCCATTTTTGAATATTACAAAACTACCTGAATACTTGCTGATCCTTCAAATAAAAATTTTAAAAATAATTTCTTTACAACAAAACATTACACATATTTTAAATAATTTGTATAATTATTCATCTCTTTTAGAACACAGTTTAATCATTTTAGCATGAATTCAACAAGATTTTTTATAATTATTATTTTGCGCTAATTTTGCTCCCCTCACCTTGTACCAGAAACTAATATAAACTGTTTTACAGATTTTTTTTTTTTTTCAAATTTTACATGCCATTCCATTCTCTTCAAATATATTTAAGACAATTTAATTTTACACACTGACCAGCCAGCAACACACATTCACTGCAGTACACATAGTCACTGCCTTAGTAGAATTCTAAATTAAGTTTAAAATTTAAGTTTTTAATTTGATGATTCAAAAATTTATTTCACATAACAGAATGTTTATTATTCATCCATTACACCATTAAATACAAGATTATGTTTCAACCAGCAATGTGTAGCTCACTATATTTGCTCCTCCTCTTTTGTATAATGTTAGAACTATGCCCTGGCTTTGAAATCTCTTCTTCAGATTATAAACTCGCAGAACCTGATTATGCTAATGTTATTCAAGGCAAAACATGCATTTTGAAACTCCCAATGTCTGTTTTCGGTTTTCATAAAAATGGAATTATGAAGAATTTACAGGATAATCTGGGGGGGCTTAAACACAAACCATATGGGTTAAGCAATAATTAGGCCCCAGTAAACCGGATCCTCTATCAAATAATTAGCTTTCACCAATAAATATTTTATTACTCAATTATTCAGAATTTTTATTTCTAATAAAAAGAATTAATAAAGAAAGCGGATGTTTCTTCTCCTCTCACTAACATAGAATTTTTTTCCCTGTCATTCACTCATTATATCCAATTGACAGACTTACTGTTTCCTGAATAAATAAATATTCCATATAATGAAAAACTGTTCAACTGCTGAAATGTAAGGACCAGTCAAATGAAACCGAGACAGATGGCAAAAAAAATACTTAAATTGCTTTTTATTTCCAAAGTAATGCAGTAACTGGTAATAAATTTATCCCATTGTGAGACAAGATGGTCAATGACATAATGCAAAAATGTTTTTGGTTGCTTGCGGAACCATGATTGCACCCAGGCGTGCACCTCTTCATCCGAAGCAATTCGATGGCCACAAATGTGTTCAGGGCTCCAAAAATGTAGAAATCTCAAGGGGAGTGATCTGGACTATATGGACGCTGCATAAGGCTTCAAAGTGAAACTTCTGCAGCATAGCCTTAACAACCGTGGCAATATGTGGGCGGGTATCCTGCAACAGAATGATGCCGTCTGTCAACATTCCTGGGCGTTTGGCGTGCTTCAATTTTTGCAAAGTTTCTACATACCACTGTGTATTAATTGTGGTGCTGCGTTACAGAAAGTCAATTACAGGGGTCCCTTGTAGTCAAAGAAAAAGATTGGCATGACTTTCCCGAAGATGACGTGCATGGTTTTGGATTTTTTTTGGTAGGGGTGAACCCACGTGCTTCCATTGTTGAATCTGACACTCAAAATGATGGCACCATGTTTCATCTTCTGCAACAATATGGGACAGGAAACGATATTCTTCTTTGTAATACCGTTCCAGGTGCTGCTGTGGGGAAGCCACTGAATACAGATTTTCTGGAACTTCAGATGCTCTGTCAAGATGGCATAAGCAGTACCATGACTAATGCCCAACATGAGTTGAATGTCTTCCACCATCTGCCTTCTCTGATGGCAGCATCCACTGTAGCAATGACAGGAGGCGTAATGACATGATGAGCTTGCCCTGGAGACTGTTACTTTTCAGTGACACTCAATCTTCTCGATATTGTTTATTCCATTCAAACACACGGGCACATGGCATACTGTATTCACCATATACAGCAGACATGAATTTCACTTTTTCACTGACTCCCCCCCCTGCAATCAAAAAACGCACTACAGCACGCTACTCCTCTTTCCCGGCCTCCATTTTGATAGCAGGTTCTCACACTACTCACTGACCTCACTTCAAGCATGTCTAACAGATAAATGACACAGCGGTTGCGCTGTTCCTTCCCGATTCCCAATAGAGGGCATTTCTATACACAAATCTACCTGCGTTACCAAAGTCCGCAACATGCTCATTATATAGTCAGTCTCGTTTTCATTTGACTGCCCTTTATACACTCACGTTTGTGAAAATTGCAACACCAAGAAGGAATCGTCATAATTGAATGCAATTTAATACACAGTTGAGTGGTAGTGGCACAAATAAATGATTAAATGTTCAAAGCAAACAAACAAGAACAAGAGATCAGAATCAGTATTTTGTGTGGCCACCACGCGCCGCAATAAGTGCTGCTACACGACGTGGCATGGAGTCAAACAAAGTTTGAATGTCTGACTGAGGAAGAGCATTCCATATCGTTTGTACGCGTACCCAAAGTTCGTCTGCAGACGCAACAGGACGAGGATCACGAGCAAGACGCCGACCAATGACATCCCACACATGTTCAATTGGCGACATATCCGGGGAACACGCAGGCCAAGGAAGAAGCTGTACCTGCTGCGCTGCAAAGAAGGATTTAACAATCCGAGCAGTATGAGGGCGGGCATTGTCCTGTTGAAATACAGCGCCTGGCAAGCTTTGAAGGAAGGGAACAGCTTCGGGCTGTAGAACTTCACGGATATACCGGTTGCTGTTCAGATTGCCCACAATTCGTAGCAATTGAGATCGTCTATGATATGCTATGGCGCCCCAGACCATAACTCCGGGTGTTCGTCCACTGTGGCGTTCGATAATGCACTCCGGAAGGTGGCGTTCACCGGCATAGCGTCTGACACGAATGCGGCCATCATGGTACCACAAATTAAAGCGGGATTCGTCAGAAAACACGACATGCTGCCAATCAGCACGCCAGTCTCTATGCTGATTGGCCCATTGTAGCCGCAGGCGGCGATGGTCGTGCGTTAGGGGGATCCTGTATAAAGGAGTCCGTGCGCGCAGTCCACACTGCAGCAGACGTCTACGAATTGATGAAGCACACAATGAAACACCTGTAGCTATTGACCACAGTGCTGCCAATTGTCTAGAGGAAGCTGTACGGTCCGTCCGCGCCATGCGGACCAGGTGTCTATCATCGCGAGCTGACGTCACATTTCGGGGTCCACTCCCGGATTTCCGAGTTGTCCGACACTCGTCCGTCCACTGCTTCCAAACGCGCATCACTGTGCTGCTGTTACGCTGCACACGAGAGGCTACTGCACGATACGACAATCCAGCTTCACGAAGGCCGATGATTCTCCCTCGTTCAAACTCTGTAAGTTGTTCAAATCTCGCTCTCTTTCGTCGACGAGGCATAAGTACAGATTGAGTTAACGTTTACCACTAGCAGATAACCACCGATAACCATACACGCCTCGCTACAGCCGTCTATTTATTCGGATCCATCAGCCGTTCAGAGGGCGCTGCTCAGCATACGCATGCGCTACGGATTTGCAATTCTAATCATTTGCATATCATGCGCTACTTTGCATTTCCTGAAAATTTCAGCTCACTCGCGTAAGTCCTTCATGGTGTTGCAATTTTCACAAACATGAGTATATTTATGACAACATTAACCATTTCAGAATCTTCTTCAATATATCTCTCTTTTTCAAGTTACAAAACTAATTTATAAATTTCTAATCACATTTGTCAAACGACCATGATAACAAAAAGGGAAAAAAAGAAAAAAAAAGGAGGGAGGGAAAGAAATTTTACTAAGATTACAGTTTATTTTGTTTGAAATCTCAGCAGTATCTGATGACTTTCATACCATAATTTCCCTGCTCTATAAAGAGAAGGTATTAGAATATAAGTTCAACATTTTAATTTTTTAAAAATCTTTAATGTGAAAAGATTACATAAATGCATATTAAAAAAAAGCAATGCTTTATAGTTATAACTGTATGCACTTTAAATTTCTGACAATATTTTTGGAAAGTAAAAGCATTTAATGACTTTTGTGAGACATAGGGCTTGATTACTACCTAGACACAAGACCTAAGCTCAAGACCCCATATTTTAAGGGACAACAAAAATCACTTCTTAAGCTCGTGATTCTGCTTCCCACTTTGGTGGAAATTGCAAAGTAGGAATTTGAAGGCCCTGAATGAATGCTTTTCCTTGGGCCCCAGAATGTATTAATTTGAGCCCGGCGAATCACCATACACGTTACTGGCAATATGTGAAAAACAAGCATTCCTAAGACTGTCTAAGAAATCTATAGAAATCCTGCCATTTTTATGCAAAGTATGAAATGGCTCTGCTCTAATTATTACACGCATTGATTTGGCAGGGCATACAATACAAGGCATCATACAGTGACTATTTAGACAAAATATAAAAAGGAGACCATGAAAATATTTTTTAGTGGGATTAGCTTACACTTCAGATAGTTTCCTTTTCTCTCTCTCTCTCTCTCTCTTTTTTTTTTTTTTTTTTTTTTTTTAACATAATCATTGCATGTCAACATGTCATGATTCTTGCCTGGCCACTACACCTTGCTCCATCGCTCTCATGCAGCTGAACAAGGGCTAGCAATTATCACACAAATCTAAATTCTTCTCATTGCCAAGTGTATAATGAAATCCAAATGCTGAATACTCAATATTATTAAGATAGGATTAAGAGTTAAATGACGATAAATATGTCATTAAGCATTAGTATTTTACACTTTATCAATTTGCTTTTAGCATTATACAAAATGTCTAGAAAATGAGAGAAGATTAAACTTCTCATACTCTTGATGCTTCGCATTAAGCATTCCATGCAATACACAATTTCCGATACTGCAGATAACATGCCTATCTATATATGTGCATATATAAGTTAAAAATTGGTAAAATAAAATACTAATTTTAATTCATAACAGTCCTTAATTCTCCTTTTTAATTTGGTTATTTCCCTTTTTCATCCTAAAATAGTAACTGCTTATAATAAACCTCTCTAAACCTCATCAATTTAAAATGAATCCTTCTCACATGATTTTTATGCAACACTAATAATGCACACACTTACATAGCACTCCAGTCAATCATAATATTCAAATTACCAAACTGAAATTCAAATAGCCAATTAAAATAATGCTGAACCAAAACTTAATCGGTCTTAACCTAATCCTCATCTGGAAAGGGTGCATTCATTATGTGCTTCTTCATAATGCCAACTTGTTGCTTACTTTTTTTTAACAATAAATGCACCATAAAACAGTAAAAATCTGTTAAAGAACAGACACTTTTCTTGTTCCAGCTTAGCTATGTGTGTCACGAAATTGCTTGCCAAAAATTGAAACAAGTGTTTTATCAGGAAATAAAATGCACCACATTTACATTTTCTCCTTAAGGAATGATATATATATAACTTGTTTCACATAGATAATAGGTGACCTTCAAATATTTAAGCGGCATTTTCTTTTACGTTTTAAGTTTTGCGCCCTTTCATTTTATATATACATAGGTAGATAGATATGATTCTTGAAGGAGCTACAAGCAAAGACATATAAATTCTTGTATACAAATGCATAAAATCTACACTTAAAAACGTAATCTCATAAGATCATTTTACTCAATGAGTAGCAGCTCTGAGCTTTACAGCAATCAGCTAAAAACACTTTAGAAACAAAATAACTAACAGAAGTCAAACCAAAACTGTGATTAAACACAAGTTTTTAATCTTATATTGTCCCTTCCAATATACATAAGTTAATGCATGAAAAACAAATGTTTATAAGTAAATTTTTTAAATATTATATGTAGATGACAAAAAGTTGAAATTCTCTATTATGAGCAAAGTCATGCATAGTAAAGTACTAAGCAAACACAGAAAATAAGAATTTTAGAAGAAAATGCATAGTTAGACATGCTAATAAAGAATTATTCTTTAGAAAGCAAGAAAGATAGCACCACCACCAACCTCGTGAAGAACATAGTTGTTGTCTATGGGTGTCATCATAAAGCATGTATAAAGGTTCTTCATTTGATTTTCCTGCATATGTAGGGGCATTCAACCTCTGGGCTGCTGCAATTAAAAACAGCTACTGAAAGGAAATTGCTAGCAGTGAGAAATAACTATTAAATATAACCTGAGCAGCAAAAAGAGAAAAAGAAAAAAAATTCTAACAGTAACCAGAATCAAACCAATTATCTTTAAAAGAATATGGAATAACTTATTTTTTTCCAGCTACATTAATATGTAGTAAACAGTGTGAAAATTAGTAAGAGGAAAATTCAAGAAAGGTGGTTTAAAAATAAAGACCAGGGAATTTTTTTATAAATGATACAATTTACAACATATTTTCAGCAAAATAAAGTACAGCAAATTCCCAGTACATTAGTCAAGCAACCACAATATTCATGTATTAGAAAATCCAGAGTAATTATTTATTAATTGCTTCAAATTCTCATTTATGGTAACAGAACATTTACAAAACTAACACATATGTTCATGGTAAAAAATCACAAACCTCTTATATGAATGAATGGGAAAAATTTTTTTTTTTTTATTTAAGATTTATATTATAAGACATTCATTAAAGACTGAATCTGCAATTTATTATGACAGCGACACATTAAAGATGTTATTTGCATAAGGCCTGAAAACAAATCATATATTTAACATGATTCAAAAGTCCTCAAACTCTAAATATTATTTACTCCAACACAGGACATCTCCAAGTACTGCTCTTCAGCAAAGCCGGCACTAGGCATTTTTGCCACTCAGTACAATCTCTGTGGATTCTTTCTGCTGCCTTGCCACTCCCTAAATTCGAAACAGTTTTCCACCCCTAAATTCAACTGCCAAATGCTTATTCTAAATTCTAAAAATCGTCATTCCTAAATTTTGTTTGTTACTATGGTAAATTATAAAAATTTTGCTGGCCCTAAATTCTGCCACCTGGTGTCATCACATCGGTTGCACCAATTCAGGAGCCATGTCTGCTCTTCTGGTTAATGTATTTGATCTTCAGTAAAGCACTCAAGCACATTACAGAGCAGATTATCAAATACAGTGAGCAAAAAATA
Organism: Stegodyphus mimosarum; assembly: GCA_000611955.2. Taxonomy (NCBI): domain Eukaryota; kingdom Metazoa; phylum Arthropoda; class Arachnida; order Araneae; family Eresidae; genus Stegodyphus; species Stegodyphus mimosarum. The sequence goes on from KK117051.1 coordinate 25,883, forward strand.
GAAAGAAAAGACTATCATGATTCTAGTGCAGGAAAACAGGTATACTCTCTTAGAAATATATTAGAAACCAAAAGATCTGTGGAACAGTTATTATAATTAGCCAAACCTAATATCCCAGTTGGCAACCTCAGAACAGAGTGATAAGAAACATATACTACCATATGGATTTGCGTATTGAAGGCCATGGTCATTTCTAGTACCTTCTATAAAATATTTTTTATTCAACCTTGCAATTTAATAATCCTACAGGTCCTACTCTTAATATAAAACAAATTAAACAAGTAATAATGTAAAAGTATGACCCTTTTTAATTAGAGTTCAGGAACTTTTGAATCACATTGCATATAAAACTGATATATATTTATATATATGTTACTCTAAAATCTCTCGAAACTGGTAAAATCTTAGTTTTCACTGATAAATATTCACATTTACCATAATAAGGTGGTAAAATCAAAAAAGTGTTTCTAAATGTCTCTGTTTCTGTCATCAAACCCTTGCAAATGATAAAAGTAAAAACAGAAAGGAAAATTATTACGATGGATTGGTTTAATGACAAAAAGTATAGAATTTGTATTTCCTATTCCATCTATACACATTTTAAATAACAATAAATAAATGTACCTGATGGACTCAGCACAACAAATACTAGATTTTTTTTATAATAGAACAACATGCACAAAACAATTTTCTCTAGAAAGATTTATATACCAACTTGAAATTCCGATGAGAAAGCACAAATTTGACATCAGCTCATTTTGATTATGAAATCAGCTGATGACAAAATAAAAAATATATCTCCCAGATCATTTATTTTAATTTTAAACATTAAAAAAATAGAATGATACACTTTAAGAAACAAGTTTTTACTGATAAAAACTATTTTAAAAATGAAAATAAAGAAGAGATACGAAACACACATTTCATTTAATGGCGGTCAATCGGTGACATTTTGTATGCATCTTTCTACAGATCATTTATTGCTTGGCACAAGTTGTCCTAAAATAGGAAAGATCCCAAACATCAAACTGAGTCTGATAACCTTATACAAAAAAAAAAAAAAAAAAAAAAAAAATTGGTTAAGACTATTTAAACACTTACATTTTCAAAGAATAATCAATAATTAAAAAATACAAACCCTTGAAAAGCACAGTCAAACAAAAAGGTCTTATACTACCTCGTTCTGGTAAACTTTGGCATATTCCAAGCTGGTTTGGTAAAAGACCAAAATGGAGGCATTTATAAACATTTTCTAGACTTTTACCACCTCATTAGACTTAGCAGTAATACATGGAGTGATTCAAAACTCATGAAACAAACTCTAAGAAGTGGCACAACATACTACAATATAAATTTTTTATGAAAGAATGCATTAGCACAAGTGACAAACTGAGAAAACTAACACAAGAAATAGGCTTAAAATGAAACATTAATTGTTCATGTGTACTTGTAGCATTGCTGACACAGATCAATAGGAGGTTTGCTACCTATCAATGCAATATATCTGCAGGAACATGCAATTTACAACTGCACTGTGTGGGCAACCTCAAACTCCCATGCATTCCAAAAATGATTCTCTTTGATTTGGGTACAGTAAATGACTTCCAGACTGATCTACAGCTACTACCAATGTAACTCAATGAAGGATAATATATTTTTCTGGAACACGCTTTACCAGAATCCTTTCAGACAATAGAATTGCAATTTGTGATCAACTGCAATTTCAGCATAATGGGAAACCAGCCTATTTCAGCACTACTGTGCACAACTGCCTCTGGATGCCACTTCTGGGACACAGTGGATTGGCCATAGTAGACACATACATTGGCCATCTTGATCACCTGATTTATTAAGATTTGATTACTTCTTATAGCTACTTCAGAAGGGCTGAGTTTACAAGAATCCAGCTGACTCAGTTTAGGAGCTTGTCACTCAGTCATCCATGGCTTCAACGAGTGCAAGAACTACCTGGCATCATATAAATTATACCAATAACTATTCAATGCTGCCAAGCATTATTACTCTTGATAGATGTGATTTTGAGCAATTATTGCAAATATTGCCATAAAGAAGCACTTGATCATGATACTGTAAATAAATTTATATTTGCTTTAATGTCTTATTTCTTACATTACTGCCTAAATGCATCACTTGCCTCCATACGTTTCTATACATAAAAGGTTCATCGTAGTGTGCTCTGCCATTCCTTAAAGTTTGTCTCATGAGTCGCATGACTCTAGAGACAAAAGTGTATATTCTCAAGTGTATTAAACCATTAAAAACAACTAAAAAATTATATTCCTTAAAATACCTTAATTTGAAAGAGAAGTTATACTTTTAAACAAATGCAATTTCATATTAAATAATTCTTTGCATGAATATTTAGGAAAGTTCACACATTTTAGTACAAAAACTCAATAGTAAAACACTTAGTATGACTATGTAAGGAGGAAGAGGAAACAAAATAATTACAGGCTTTGCTATTCCAATCATTCTGCAAGAAATGGGGGTTAATTTACCTTTCACTACTACATTAGCAATAATAGATTTTCCAAAAAATTATAGTGGGATATGACGTTAGTTTGAGAGCTACTAATCACTACACAACATACTATGAAATAAATTTATCACAGTTGACAACTAACAAAAGTTTTCAAAACATTAAGACGTTCCTTTGTACATGCCATTAACAACAAAACACGCTTAAAAAAGATGCCACACTCAAGGATATAAAGAATTCACTCATGCAATTGCTGCAGATTTCCTCCACATGTAACTTTGATATGAGCCAGTTTCCCTAAAACATTCCTTCATAAATACATTCCTACTAAGGCAGATAGTCCTCAGGTGCTTTTTTTTTTTAGTTAATTAATCACGTTGTGAAAATGAACATGCTTCAGTATGTCTAAGTTAACACAGCTATTGATAGCATAAATTTCTAATACCTTTTATTTTGCAGTTACCGTTGCTTCCTAACACCCTCTATTTTAATGCTACTGTACTATCACTGACCTTGCTATTTCAGGGTGAACTTACAATGTCTGGTTCCATGATTAAAAAATTTCCATATTGTTTTCATCCTGAAACCATGCTAAAATTTTTTGTTTCAACATCTTGACATATGAGTTTACTGATCAGAAAAGTTTTTAAAGCATGGTATGTTTGCATAATCACTGCAAAGGGCTCCCCTTCAGAAAATGCTTTTGTGCAAAATAAAGGATTGGATTACTTGGTTGTAGCTTAGCTCACCGGAACTACAAAGAGTACCTTCAAGTTTAAGTTTTAAGAGAAAATGAATAGAAGTTTTAAGAGAAAATGAATAGAATTTAGGAAAGGAACAAGAAAAACCATTAATGCCTTATGCAGCCACCTTTGCAAATAAAACACAGAGAAAACTACTAATGTTTCAGGATTTCAGCCACTTGACTTCAAAGAATAAAATTTGAATACTTTTGTTTACAGCAGTCACCATGGAAAAAACTGCCAAACACAAACTACACAGCATTAGGGGAAAAAAATCTATGCAGAAAATGCACACAAATAACATTACAAAGCAAAGTAAAAAGTTATAAATTTGTAATTATAATTGTTTCTGTCATATAGTTTCTTACTCCCACTTATTTCTTGCATAAAGCTGCTGCAATTGGTGTTAATATTTCTTTAAATGGGTTTTCGTTTCCTACACACTATCATTACATAAATTCTGCAGTGACAGTGCATAGGAAATGAAAACCCAGATAAATGTTAGATATGACTCAAAGTTATCCTGAACCATACACAGTATTTTTTCATGGAAAACGTATTCTACATCAACAGAATATGTGAAACTGATTGCAAAATGCATTTACATATCAACAACAAAAGCTTTTGCAGATGCAATATTAAAAGTTGCAAAAAGAAGAAAGATAGTCATGTTGAAAATTGGTTCTATGGTTCCCAGTTATTTCTAAAAGTGCTGCAGTTTATGTACGTTTGCGCAGAAAAACTCGAAGTCCATTAAATCATATGAGAAATGGTTATGTGTTGAAAATAACAGCAACTGGAATAGATGTTGCCTACATGAAATGCTAAGCAGAACAGGTGTAGAGTTGTTAATCCAACTTTGGCAAATAATCATGAAAGACAGTGTTTCTTTCACAGCAGTGCTATAACACAACAACCAAAAACTGGTTCATATTTATATGACACTTGGAAAAGAACTATAAAAATTCCATGCAGTTAGCCCACTCACACATAAGGAATGAAACCAAGAAGCAAACATAATTTTGCGGACTTACAGTGTCATGCAAAGGCATCTCTTAAACAGATTTTATATCAAAATATTAATCAATAATATAATAATAATAATCGTCAAAATATTAATCAATAATATAATAATAATAAAGTATAAATTGTTGTAATATTGAAACACACAGAACCAAATTTTCAAATTACTGTATCAAAATATTCAAAACTATCTCTGCAGCTCTAAGAACATGAGGAATAACACATTCAAGTACCGTAATTTCAGGTAGATAAGCCAGGGCTTATATGTGTTTAAAGTTGAAAATTTAGATCTACAGCACATCTGAGGGAATTTTACTTTTCCTCTGTCCTTAAAACTTCGCTAGTTCAGATCGTAAGTTATGCACAACCGAAACGGTTAAGTTAGAATTCGCTACAACATTTTACCCTCAGATTACACTAAGGCAGTGCAATTAGTTCAACTCACCTAACTAAAGTAGGTGACACTCTGTGTAAAGACATCATAATGCATGTACTTTCTGCTAAACTCATGGTTTTGCCCGCATTTTCCTATGACTCTTTTTCAATGCAAACAGCTACGTTTACTTGCCATGTGCTGTGTTCATTCTTATATGTTTTTACCACTTTGCAGCTTGCTTTTTGTTTATCTTATCATTCGCGCTTTAAAAATATTATTATTATTATGGCTCCTACTCGAAGAAAAAGTTATACAGTTACTTTCAAGCTTTTGGCAGTGAGGAAAGCGATCGAAATTGGAAATCGTGCTGGGGCTAAAGAATTTCTCAAGTTGACGAGCGATGCATTCGGCGGTAGAAGTACGAACAAGAAGAATTATAGAAAATGGCTAAGCATAAAAGATCTCGTGAAACTGGTGTCACAGCCTGGCCTTTTTTGGAAGACAATTTAGAGGAATGGACAATAGAGCAGAGAGAAGTGGATTACCAGTATCAACAATTAGAATTTGCCTTCAACAAGAAGTAATTGCTCGACAAATGGGCATTAAAAATTTTGTTGGACCTAACTGATGTTTCAGGTTCATGAAGTAAAGGTAATTTATTTGTCAGGACCAAAACAACAGTTGGGCAAAAGCTTCCTGTGGAGTGGCTTGAAAAAAAAAGATAGCTTTTTTGGAGTACACATCTAAGAAAGATTCTACAGGAGTTATTATTTGCACCAACGAAAAAGGATGGATGCGCGAAGAAGTGATGTTGTTTTGGCTGAGAAAAATTTATTGAAAAAGGAAAGGTGCTTTTTTCCAACCCCAAGGACTCATCATTCTGCATTCAATGCGATGCCACTTAGCAAATACGGTACGATCGGAAGCAAAAAACTTAGCAACGATGTCTCAGAGGCAGCATATGGACTTACAAAAAATTTACAGCCATAGTAGATCTCAGTATCAATATAATTTTCAAGCGTGAACTATGAAAGAAGTCGGAGGAGTGGATGCAAAACGGTGGACTCCATTCCTTCACAAATTCTGGATGAATAAGAAAAGCTTCGTATGAGGAGGCTGCCTTATGTCTGAAATCGGAAATCATTGAAAAAAAATGAAAGTGAAGATAGCAACGCTGAACGAAGTGATTTAGAACAGAATGATGAAATTGACCTTTATGGTCTTTTGTTAAAATTATTTAATTCTGACATTGATGAGTCGGATTTTGAAGGTTTTGTACAAATAATTGTAGTTTAATTTAATTAAAAATTCTGTTTGTTTATCTAATGTATGTATTCTTTTTCATAATAATGGTAATTTATGGTGATAAGCGAAGTTTACCAAACACGTAAAAATAATATCTATTAAAAATCATCAGAGTTCGTTTTCGGCAAGCTCAAAGTAAGATGTTTCTTTATTTATGTATTGCTGATTATGTTTATGTTGTAAATGTTATAAAATGTTATCGATGATGATTACATCAATATGGCAGGGAATTACTGAATAAATGAACATCAATGCCATGTTTTGGAATGCTTTGTTGTGGCGTATATGGCAGTGCGGCCTATTCTATGAACTTTTACTTTTTTTAATCAAGTATCATATATTCGGCACATACGCCAGGGCAGCTTATCTACCTGGAATTATGGTAGTTTTTTCAACCACAGGCCCTGTTTTCAGCCAGAGTTGAAAACAGGATCCTTGGCATGCTAAACCACTACGCTAAGTAATATTACTTCACCGCAGCATATGGCTGGAATATCCAATTCCTTACATTCAATCCCACCTTGAGAGAAATGGTGGCAGAGGATGACCCTTGGTACACAAATTCAGTTCTATGGCATTCCAATTCTGTAACTCTGAATGTCAATGAAAAGAAGCCTCATTCACGTACAACACTGCTTTGCACAACTGCCGTTAGCAAAGGGGTTGAAGAGACATAAAGAAGTTTCATTTTTAGGACCCATTCAGAAGCACTACTGTCTTCCTGATTGTATGAAATTTTGAATCGGACTGGCCGATTTTTAATGTTATTTACACATTTTGGTTAGCCTATATTTTAAGTGGCCTTTGGATTATCGCCAAGTTGTTTCATTTATTGCCAAATTGTTGTTTCATTTATGGTAGCCTGAGTAGTTGAATGTTATGGAAACCCTATTATGATGTGATTGGTTGAGTGATTGTGGTGAATTTGACTGACGGGAAAATATTTGTAGGAGCTTACTTCTGCATTCGATACCAGTTAGGAAGTACGTTGCTTATTTTGTGCTGTATACCATAAAATGTATGTGATGAGATTAATGTGAAGTTTCTGTAAAATTTGGAACAAAAGGGGAAAAGCATTAATTGACAGATGTGTAAATGAAGGTTTATTTAGTAGTCATCATAAGTGTCTTCTTTGTACAAAGGAAATGCGTATGGTTGAACATAAAGATCGTTCAGATGGCTTTGAATGGGTTTGTCACAAGAAAGGTTAATGCAAGAAATGCCACAAACAGTCCGGCACTACGAAGGATATTTCTTATTCCAATTTTTGTGAATTTATCTGGTGACAGCAGTATGTATATTCTAGTTCAGATAATTTTAGAAAAATTTTGGATGCTATTAAGGGATTTTTTTAAGTGAAAATAGATCGATATGTACACCGCGAAAAAACTGGGACAGTTCTATATCTCATGTTCTACTGCGCCGATTGACGAAATTCAAACTGCGTTTTACATGTCTCAAAAGCGCAGCTTAGAATATATATTATATTTATATATAGCTTTGTTCTCATATAGGTATTTTTACACAAAATGGGACTTTTTCTGAAATAACATACTAATTTTTTTCTATATTTCGTTTCTACAACTCAAATTATGGTTAAATACTAAATTTTGTAAAATTTAGTGTGCAATTTGTGAAGAAATTCAAATATTTAACTTCGTGCATTTTTTTCAGTTTGAGCCAAGAATAATTAACTTGGCGAACTTCTTAGTACAGTAGAAGTCCAGAAATCCACAATGCTTGGGACCAGAGGTTGTACGGATTTTAGGATTTTGTGGATTTCAGGACAGAAAAGCCCAATCATAATATTCAGACTAAAAGTGCAAAATAAATAATGCATATTAGATACATTTACTTGAATTATTATGTACAATGATATACATTATTACATTATTTTATGATACGCATTAAATTATTATATGTATATATTTTGTATATTACTCATTTATATTAATGATTACAAGAATATTTTAAAGCATTAAGGACATATACAATAGAGACATGTAAAAATAAGGGAAAAGTGCAAAATAAATAATGCATATTAGATACATTTACTTGAATTATTATGTACAATGATATACATTATTACATTATTTTATGATACGCATTAAATTATTATATGTATATATTTTGTATATTACTCATTTATATTAATGATTACAAGAATATTTTAAAGCATTAAGGACATATACAATAGAGACATGTAAAAATAAGGGATACTAATAAAGAAGCAAAATTTTAGGTATTTTTTACCATGTTCCAAACCCTCACTAAAACACATTTTCTCACATCTTTCAAATTCATTATCTGTGTCGGTATCAGAATCGTTTTCTTGCTGCGGCGAGTTCAAAACAGAGCCAAAGATTTCATCATCCGTTATCTGATATGCCAGTGTTGGCTCATCTGAACACATCATTCATACTAAAAACCTCTTCTGAGCTAAGATTTTTTTTCTGCCACTAACACAGAATCATTATTATTCGGTAATTATGAAGTCATTATTGGATAAATATTTTTTCTTCGGTATTTCATTCTCCATTCTGCGGTTTCTGGAAAATATGAATTCAATGTTTATATTTTGAGAGGCAATGCGGATTTCAGGAGTTGGCGGGTTTCAGGTCAGCGGATTTTCGGTACTTGACTGTATATGGCAACCTATTTTTTTTCTTTCCTTTTCATTGTCCAAGACCGGAAAAAAAGTCACATCGTTTCTACTTTCAAATAATTTTAACAAAGTGCGCAAACCACACTTTCATTATTATGGCTTTCAACAAATATCCCAAATTTCAAAATGTGCCAATATATAAATTCACGTATATTTTCGGAAATTTTGAATAAAAAGCTCTAATGTTTTCCAGGTATGCTTAGAAATACATCTACTTTAAGACGACTGTAAAAATTTTATAGGTTATAACTCAAAATTTTTTCGAAAAACTTATGAAAATTATTTAAAAATACAAATTTTTAAAATAAATCATAAAAAATGGATGAATTTTATTTGGAATGAACCTAAATTTTGAACTGTATAAGAACGAATCAAATAAGTTTCATAAAAAAAGAGATATTAATAAATACATATCAAACTGAATTAACACTGAGAAGCTAAAACTTTGAGAGCTAATTTTTAAAAAAACTAATCGTGCGATTTTTACAAAAATTGGGAGTTTGGCATAATTTGAGTGGTAGAATCGAAATATGGAAAAAAATTGGCATGTCATTTCAGAAAAAGTCCAATTTTATGTCTAAATACCTATATTTAAACAATGCTATATATAAATCTAATACATATCCTAAGTCGCACTTTCAAGACATGTAAAACGCAATTTGAATTTCGTTAATCGGTCCAGTAGCACATGAGATATAGAACTGTCTCTCCCTGTTTTTTTTTGCAATGTACATGAACACTGAGTTTGTGTAATTCTTTGACTTATTTTGGCTTCATGTTGTGGCCATCTTGAAATTGTGCCTAGCTAGCCAATCACCAAAAATCATCAACTTTCACCAAGGGACACCCTGAAATATATTATTACCTACACCTTTAATGTTGTTTTGTATTATTACAGATGCTACTGAAAGTTTTGTAATGGTTTGTGAAAGAGTTATGCTTTATTATTATTGTTATTATCTTTTATTTAACTCAAGGTGATTGTCGCTATGGTGAAAAATTTATCATGGATTTTTGACCTACTTCCTGATAAGCTATCCACTTCAAATTTTTTACATACATTGTTTGTGGACGACAACACAATGTGGTGTAGCAATTTCTTCATATTCAAAAGGATTTTTTTAAATCACTGCTCAAACAACTTTTGTGCGTATCTTTGCTGAATGAACACACTGAAAAATCTCAGAATTTTATTGCTAGTACCATCAGATAGACGGGGAAAGAACTTTTAAATAAAATTTGCATAAAATTTTCAATTTTTAATTAATTTGATTTTTTGGTGAATTTTCAAAAATCAATCGATTTTTCTGACATCTGTATCATTTTAAAATTTCAACATCTAAAAATGTATTGGTTACAAAATTTCAAAATTTTCAGAGCTTATAAAACAAGAATGATGATAAGACATTAATTGGACAAATATTTACTTTTTAAAAAAATATGCAATGCAGCAGAAAGAGAAGTATTGTTTCTTCTTGAGCATCACACTATTTGTGCTTTTGTATAGACTTCTGTAAAATTTATTGTATTTATTTATCTCAACATTCTCACTGCAAAGAATTACTTATAAAGAAATTATTAAGCTTACTACCAAAGTCTTCTGCCATTTTATAAATGGTGTCCCTCCCCCCGTTTTTAAATATATAATTTGCATTTGCAATTCCTCTCATTTTATTAACCCCTCTACCAAAAAAAAAAAAAAAAGGACTGATAACTGCTTAAAATTATCTGTAATAAAATCTGCTGCACTATTTTTAATTGTGTTCATTTCATACGTTTATATACATTTTGTCAACATTTCATTTTAAAAATAGATTTTCTTAATTTTATTGTGATATACAATGGGCTTTAAAATTCTAACATCTAAAAATGCATCCACTATAGATACGAAATTTTCAAAACAAACTTTTTGTCTTCTTTCAAAACAAGAATGCTAAACAACAAAATTAAATTAAAATGTTAGTTAGGCAACTTTTTATTTTTAAATTTATTTAAAAACAGAAAGTTGAGTTTATTTAAAAACAAGAGGTGTTATATAAGTTTTTACTTGACTCATTCAGTGTTTCTCATTATGGTTAACACTTTGCCATCGATTTTTAATCTATTTCCTGATAAATTATGGGATTAAATTTTGCCCACATACTCATCGTGGATGAGAATATTATGGAATGAAACAATTTTTTAGAAAGTTTAACAAATTTTAAAGCTGAAAGTTGAAATGATTTTTCGCATACAACTTTGTTTAAAGAACAAACTAAAAATCTCAGAATTTTTTCGTCTGCAAAATCGAATACAGCAGTGAGAAAAAAATATTTCAAATGAGAAATATGAGATTTTAATGTAACTTTTATTTTTTGAACTGCTGGACCATTTAACATAACAAAACTGCTTAGAGAAAAAGAGTGATTATTCACTATAAACATTTTTTCAATTGAATAATTTAATTGACATTCAGACTACAAAGATGAAAGCAAAAAAAAGTAGGTTTTATAAATTAGGTTTTAATTTTAAACTCATAGAATAACTAAAGGGATTATAGATTAAATAATTCTCTTTATAAAATTCATCTACAATTTTATATGCCAAATAATAAAATCAAAGGTGCCTAAACAGCAAAAAGTATAAGTTATCTTTATAAATTTATCAAGGGCATCCCCACATTATTATTATTATTTGTGATATAAAATTGTAAGAGAATTATTTGATTTTTTGGTCCCATTAAACTATACAATAAATTACTTTTCTCCTTAATCTGTCCTTACTTATCCTTTATTTGTCATGTTACAGGCATTATCCTTGTCTCAGCACTTTCATTAGAACAGTATTTTTTTATATATCCAGCAACAATTAAACTTGTACATATCTCTACATATTTCTGTATCACATATATAATACAATCTAATTCTTTTTTTAACATTCCCAGATATTTATCAGTGTGATAGTTTTGCTGACACCCCGGCATGCATGTCAGCCATTTGTTTTTATTAGAATTACGTGAACTGCATAATGCAGTACTGAAAATCTTCCTATTTCCTTAGCTAAGAAAAAGCAGAAACATTCTACCCCCAATTCAACAAACAGTTAATGCTTCTTCCCCTTGTGAATGGGAGACCAGTTCCTCCCACCAGTCAAATCTGCTTTTATGAACAGGGCTTATGGGAAAGAATATTATTATTTCCTCACAAAGCTGTAAAATACTTATATTACTGCAGTAGAATTTTTTAATTTTACATCATTCATGTATAAGCGAACCTCCTTCTTAGAAATGCCTATTTCTAATACCATATGAAGATTTATTTCTCTGCAGGTACACAAAATTAACAACTTGTCACTTCCCTGGGGCTGATTTTTCAGTATTTGGCATTAAAAGCAGCTTAAACTTTTAAATCACAAAATAAAACTTTACACAATAGCTTACTGAATACAAACTTCTGAGGGCATGTTATAAAATTGGATGTACATTTTAAATGAAATCTGACATGGACCATGAAAATGAATTTAAAAAAATTAAAACTTTCCTTTTTTAAAAAATCTAAATTAGTGATAAACTTTAAACTTTTGTAAGAGTCATGACTGATAAAGTTAATTCCTCCTAAAAAAGTGCAAATTCTTAAATTAAAACATAATTTTGAAGCGATTTATTTCATTTTAAGTAGTTCTGAATTTCTTAATTCAATTAAAAATGTATTAAAATGATGTAAAATATGCTTTATCCTGTTAATTCAATACGCTATGCCTGGTTTAATGTAAAATTTAATACCAGTAGTATCTGGTTAGCAGATAAATTTAAAACTGGTCGATTATTGTAAATACATAAATACAGCCTTTCAATATAGTTTTTCCATACTGCGTTTGTTTGAACTTGGCAAAGCACAAGTTTTATTTGCTTCACTGTGAGTGGTTGTTCTTATACCACTTTGGCATAAAATTTAAATATAAAAAAATTGAAACAAAATCTTTATATAGTAAGCCTCTTGAGTTAATAAGTAATGCTTTCCATAAACATTTTTATAACTTGAATTTTTCGTAAGTGAAATAGTAAATTTCGCAAGTCCAACTTGGCACGAAACAGCAATATACTTAGACGGTATTATTTTTTAAACAAAACATCATGAAATAATACTTTCTCAGATATAAACAATAAAAATATGAATACATGTAAAAGAGTATAAAAACCAAACAAAATAAAATTTTTCAAATAAAAGAATGTCTTGTGACAGATAATTTAGCTCTGTCATGGGAGAGCTGGCACTAAGGTAGATGATTATAAAGACTTATTATTATGGATTAGAAACCTGAGTGCCTGGGCTTGAAGCCTCACTCCAAATGAAACCAAATTAAAAATTTTGAAGTTTTGTATCAAATAACTTAAGAGATATATAATGTATATGGAAAGGGGAAAAAAAAGGACTTGCTGTGTATGTAAATTTACTTGAGCAGAAAGCTATCTACATGATGACTAAACTACACTCACTTCCAAAAGTTAAGCATGGAGAGGAAAATGCTAATTTCCAGAAGCCAATCAGAATTGATGAGGATACACTTCGCTGCAGAGGTAGATGGAAGTATGCAAATATGTTAGGTAACAGCCAATCGCACATTCATATCAAGAAATATGCAAAAAAGGCAGTCTTATAAGAAGCCAGCTTTATGACGGGTTACAGAAGTTGACTGTAAGTGCTGATAGAAGGTGTTTAAAACTTTCGTACAATTTGTTTTCAAGACATACCTGTTTCTATGACTTCCAAAACACGAACGGAAGATTCTGAGCGCTGGCGTGCTGTGGGGTGCACTGAAGCAGGACAGTTGATCACAGATGTTGCTCTTTTCTTCGGCGTTCATCATTCTGTAATTTCACGTTTATGGAAACAATTCCAAACCACATAGACAGTTGTCTAAAGGCCGTAGCCAGTCACCCAAGGGTTATAACCCCCGTGGAAGATCGATACATTGCTATTGTAGCCAAGCGGAATTGCAGAGCGACTTCCACACGTGTGACATCTATGGTTACAGCATCAGGCGATATCTGCAGCTATTGTATGCTGAAGATTACATATGAGTGGACTGTATGCCTGGGTAGCTCGAGTTTGTGTTCCTCTATCTGTCCAATAAAGACGAGCATGATGCGGTGCCAGGAATGTCAATTGGAATGTGTCTGACTGGGGCAATGTCATTTACTGATGAGTCAAGATTTGCTCTGGAACCAGATGACAAGCGTATAAGGATATGGCGTGAACAACGAACATGCAATCAGTCCCAAAACATCACGCATTCCAAGGTGGAAGCATTATGGTGTGGGCAGGGATTTCATTAGGATACCGCACCGACCTGCACATCTTTAAACGGGGTTCTTTGACGGCTGTCAGGTATCGAGATGAAGTCCTATAGCCCATTGTGAGATTTTACACTGCAGCAGTTGGCCCCACTTTTGCTTTAATGGATGATAACGCTTGTCCCCTATAGAGCTGACATCGTCGATGACTACCTGGAGAGTGAAGGGATTGCATGTATGGCGTGGCCAGCATATTCGCCCGACCTTAATTCCATTGAAAATCTTTGGGATGCTCTCGGCCGTGCTGTATCTTCACATTTCCCACCTCCAGCCACTCTTATTGAGCTCAAAACTGCTCTACAAGAAGACTAGTGATTGCTTAATTCTGCGGTGGTTGACCACCTAATTGAAAGCATGGTCACAAGTATAAACTTTGTATACAGATGAGGGGGAATCACATACCCTATTAATGTCTTTTTTTTTTCATTTTATGCTGTTTATTTTCACTTTATACATATTTCTGTTTAAGTCTCCAGTATGTCATTATCTGATAACTTACAAAAATTTAATATTGTTTTCATTCCTGTATATACTTGTTGATTTTGTTTTATGCATAAATGTATATGCTACTTTCCTGCCGAATTTTGTGTCAATCAAAGCAGTATTTGTTGATTTTTTTGCATTTTACATCTTCGTGCTTAACTTTTGGAAGTTGGTGTATAATAATAGAGGTACAAATTAAATGGTGCTGAAAATGTATAATACACAGATAATTTACAAAAGTACATAATAATAACCTGATACAAAATATGTATACAGATTTTATGCAATTGTCTGGGTATTTAAGATGGTCATTGGTCTTTTAATGTCATTTGAATTATTAAAATCATAAGTATAGAATTTTGTTTCAGAACTGTTGATTCACTTCTGGCTTTCATTAAAATGTTTAGCTAGATGATAATATGTCCTTAGCTGGACAATATTTAGTTCTTCATGTACCCTGTTGCTATAAATTACTGTAATTTGCCTGAATACACTATTGTAGGAAGTCTCCAATTGCTTTCTGTTAGTTTTGCAAGAATAAGCCCAGACTGGACAGGCATAGCATAGCACAGGATGCAGAATGGATTTATGAATGAGTAATTTATTACCAAAAGACAAAATGCTATTTTGAGCAATTAGGTCTAGCTTGGTGTGCTCAAAACATCTGGACAAGAGATGTAATGTATGGGGTCCATGACAGGGAATTTGTGAGAATCCTCCCCCAAGATAAGGGACTCGTTTAACCAAGGGGAGAGTACATCAACAAAATTTGAGATTCTTATTAATTTTCGTTTTTTGTGTGAATAAAAAATTAACAATTTTTGTGCCACCACTATTTTGTCGATGTTGATTTGGATTTTCCAGTTCTTTAGCCATACCTTCGGTGCCTGTATGTGATTTTAAAAAGGTGAATGACTGGATTAAGGAATGCATTTTGAGCCGGGATCACTATATCATCAACAAATATTGCAAGCACTGTGTTGGATGTACGTGGAATGTCATTCACATAAATATTAAACAAGGTGAGCCTACATTACCCTTATGACACCACTAAAACAGCATGGTCGGTGGAATATGTACCTGAGATGTAGTGTTTACCTGACAGGTAGGGCTTAATCATGTTTCTAATGGAACCTTAAAAGTCCAGTTTGTGTATTTTGTAAATGAATGCATCCAGCCAGAGACTATAAAGAGAAATGCTGTTTTCTAGCAACTTTTACCCTCTTAATGTTGAAAGCATTCAATGTTGATGAGAGTAGTCAGAGTTGTCATCTTGATGATATTATGACCGACATTTCAAAAATAGATTATAAAGTTTGACTTGCTTTTGTAGCATAAACTAGTATCAAACTCCTAACAGACGTTGAGAATTATCACTACGTCTAGACAGAACTACAAAGTCTTAAGAAAATCTGTAAACAAACCTTTTATTAAATCAGACTGGAACATAAAGGCACAACTTGTGCTTACAATTCAGCCAATCACATGTGGTGATATAACTTAAAGTAAATTCAAATTTAAAATTAAGCTAGTAATCAAAGATTACAAAATTCAATTTAATGTAAAGTTGGTCCACTAATCTAACCAGCTTAAGGATTTAAGCATTATAATGCAAAGCTGAAGAATTGAATCTTATCTGAGCTAGTAAAAAACCTGGTAAAGTGCCCTCAAGAGGCAGAACATGCTCCGAATTAAACTACCCAAACCTTTCTTTAAGTACTATCTCTTTCTACCTCATTTACATTCTGATAGGGAAACAAAAATGAGAAGTGACAGTAAAGATCCAAAACATAAAATAATCAGTTAGTGAAAAATAACAGTAATAACCCTATAACACCTAGAGTATATTTTGTTGTTACACGCTTTTTACTTGCAACAACAGTATCTGTACTTGCTCCCGCTCCTGTGATTTTGACACTTTGTAGATATATAAATAAACAATGAAACCAGCCATGATAAACAAGCAATGAAACTAACCACATATTATTTGATTTCAAGAAATATGGGTCATTGAAAGAAGTTATTTACAGAGTATGTATTTCTAATTGGTCACAGCTTTTATGCCCTTACAAAATTTACATATGCCTATTAATTGGGGGTTTACTGTACTTGTTTCCACATCATAGCAAGTTCTTATTGCCTAACAATGATGATCAGCTTATTAAAGTCATAGCATAAATGCTCCCTAAAGAAAAGAATGATTTACAGAGAATATTATAGCAAACTGTCTCGTATTTAAATTACACACTGGAAAAACCAGGAAAATACCCATGGCACCAGTCTGCCACACAGAATTTAAGGACAGACTGGATTACTAGTATTTAGTGGAGATACCACTTATCTAGAGATAAGCCACTTTCTAAATTATCAAAAGATTACAGCCACAGTTTAAGCATTACAAAACATGTAACAGTAAAACTTAAATTTCTACCTTAAAACTACAATTAACTACTTTAAATACAATGCAACAACACATTATTTCTCTTTATTTCTTCATGTTTTATGGAGTCAGAATGATCAAACCAATCAGACTAAAAATGTGTTTAAAAATTAATATATTATCTTAGAATAGGCAAACTTACTTTTCTGCCCTCGTCCACCTGTGGTCTTTGAACCCGGGCAGAAATCGGACTGCTGAAGAATATATTCATTCATCACACGGCGTCCAAGGCTCGCAGTAGCTGGCTTTGGTAATGTCCCTGCTCCTTGCCACCGGGAAGAAGCAAAATATAAAGGTGGGGTACCAGGACTCAATACATGAGATGCTTTTGCTTCTAATGTTGCACTGTGATCTGGAGGTTTGTTTCCTTCTGAACATAAATCTTCTGAACATGCAGCATCTTCAGGCATTAACATTGCTTCTACATCTAAATTAAGATTTTCTAAAATTTGAGCATGTCTCTGCTGAACTTTTTCCACTTCATCTAAAACTACTTTTGAAGAATAAGTGGAAGATCTGTCACAATCTCGAGATCTTGTGGTACCTGGAGGCCATCTAGGTACACCTGTGAAACCTTTTATACTTCCAGAGTAACAAGAGTCTTCATGAGACTGCTCTGGTATCTCTTCATATATATTTGGTTCAGAGCTACGTCTTTTATGACACTGTTCACTGCTTTTTTGAGGAACACCAGCTGTTCCCTCTCCAGCAGAGACAACTTCCTTACGAGCATAATTAGTGCGCGGAGACATGAGACCATTCGTAATCAAAGAATTAGATCGACGATACACTGGCGTTGCAAATGCTTTCTTTTTCTTCTTTTTTTTTTGGAAAGTAGCAACTTTTTCTGGTATATCACATGTACTTATATCAGGTTCAATGGCCAACAAAGGGTTATCAAATCCATGTCCTTTTTCATATGGATTTTCTACTTTATTTAAGTTATTCTTCTCTGCCTCAACAGCAGCACCTTTTTTCAATTCACTATAGTAATATGGAACCTTACAGGCCATTTCAGAATTACCATCATGAAACATGCCAGATTCTCATAACATGCAACTCAGCATATTTGTAAACAGTGTACATACATAATACATATAAATTTATAAAACAAAAATCTAGAAATCTTCACATAAGTAATGCTGTTTTCTTATTCTCAGAAAACTTTAGTACCTGAAAAGAGAATAAACAAATAAGACAAGAAGTTCAACAGAATCAAGTATAATCAACATAAGATTGTAAAATTGAGTTTATGAAATAAACCCAGATTATTGCTAATTTTTATAAGGCAAAGTAAAAAAACCTGAAATGAAAGTAACAGTTCACACCTTTAATGAACAGTACTATATTAATATATAAAACAAATAATGAAAAAGCAAGCAAACTTTTACAGAACTTCTAGATACTCAATGCAAGCTTCTTTTGCCATGTAACAAATACCAGTCGAAGTTCAGTTCTACTTGTGTTCAAATTGAAAGAATTTACATATTTTGACAATTTTCTTAAAAATTGCTCTACTGAAAGTACAAGTTATGTTTCCAAAAGAAAAAATGCAGATCTTTAGAATCAAATACATAAGCATATACATGCATAAAGGCAGAGTGTACAGAGATGGGCTGTTGAAAGCACAAAAATAATTTCCTGTTGTTCCTTCATTCTTTTACCAACTTTTATGGAACTCCTTGGCAGCATATTGTCATATTCAAATGCAGGCAGGTAATATAAGTAATCACCAATGTTTAGATAATGGAATGAGGTAGAAAATCTTTGAGAGATCAGATGCAGGGCAGTCCCAGGTGCAGAAACATCCAGCATCATGTGCAACTTATGAAAATAGTTTAAGGTTATTAGATCCACAGAGAGAAAGTCTGGCAAAGGCCATCCATGAGCCAGGCCAACGAAGATCAATGTACATTTCCATTTCAGAGAAGCATAATAGAAGTGCAACAGTTTTCCAGCCCTCTTGAGACCTCTATGCAGCCACAGGAGAACCGAGCTTCAAAGATCACTGTTCAGAAGGCTACATGAGAATGATCTTCATACAAGACCTGATGTTCACATATCACTCACTTCTACACACAAGAGAGCCCATTTAGCATGATGCAGAGACTGACTTTTAACAAAGAAACAACCAGTCTAAGTAGATTCTTGATGTACCTTTATCTGGAGAGAAGCAGGAACCTGCTACCTGTTCTCCAATACCCTAGAAAGAGTTCAGTATGGCAGCCGAGGTTTGATGTTCTGGGCAGACATCATGTTGGACAGATACACAGCCCTTCACCTCTTTGCCAGAGGCTCTGCGACTGTTGTGATGTATACAGAAGAGATCATAAGAGTCCCAGATTAAACTTTTCATGGGTACAGATGGCCCTCAGTTCATTTTTATGGACAACAATGCTTGTCCATAAAGGACTTACAGGGGTCATACTCTCTAACAAACCTCTTTTTTTTGTTCAATCTTGCAACCTGTTTTTAGAACATATTTGTGCATGATTAGGTATGTGTACCATGACTGTACTATGGCTATATTTATTATTATTGGTACTGTTCTCTTACCGGGACCGATTCAGAAACATATGACCATGTTTTTGTATGTATGTGCATATATGTGTATATGTCTACACAGACGGACATTCGTACTTGCATAGATATATGCATTCATGAAAACGCATACATACATACATTTCTGAACTCGGTCCTGATAACAGAACCTTACTATTATATCAAAGGATGTCCATACCAAATTTCATAAAAATCTGTTCATCAGGTTTGGAGATAATCAATCAAATGCGAAAATTTTTCTCATTTTGAACACCAGTGTAATTCCATACACAACTTAACTCAAACTGATATGATTCATGTGCCATTTCTAATCATACAAAGTCTACAGAACAGAATACACATACAATCTTTCATATAGTCCCATAAGATAAAACCACATGGCATCAAGTTTGGAAAATGTGGAGATCAAGAAAGAAGATTAAGAGTCCCAGATTAAACTTTTCATGGGTACAGATGGCCCTCAGTTCATTTTTATGGACAACAATGCTTATCCATAAAGGACTTACAGGGGTCATACTCTCTAACAAACCTCTTTTTTTTTGTAACATTTTTATATATATGTAACATTTTTATGACAAATCCAAAATATTCATTTACGGAGCAAGAAATCTACAACGAAAGGTGGTGGCACCCTACATGCCACAAGATGAATTGATCTGTATTTACTTGCAGTTGCGGTATTTTCCATTTTACTAACTCATGAAGGGTGCAGTATTAACATAATTGAATATTCGGCAAAGGAGGGAAAAGACCATGAATTTTTCGCATGAGTATAAAAGCATTTTTTGGTAAGTTATAATTGATGCTCTATAAATTCACGAAGATCCTGCTTTCCCAAAAATGAATGTTACAATTTCCCCCTTTTCAGATAGATCCCTATCATATTCAACAATGAAGTGAATCTCATTGCCGAAAATTAACTTCTCAGTAAATCCACCTTCCATGTACCTTCGCAGTCTTCATTGTTTTAGAGGCATGCTGAATTTCTGGCTAACGTGTAACTGAGGAATTTCAAGGACTCCTCTGGAATAGCTGTCTAACTAAATCCAGAATGCCTTCCAGTAGTGAAGGTCACTGTGTATGTTGACCTCCCACTCCCCATGTGAAAGCTCACTTTGTTACATTTTGAGTAACAAGAGCATATAGACTTCTTCATAGATGGTGATTTGTTGAATATTATGAACAAAATTGCAACAAGCAGAGATTTACAAAGAAAATTCAAAATCATCAATGTACAGAAGTAGTTGATTTTGTAAAATGAAACTTCAAAATACAATTTTCTTCTTTACACTCACCACTATATTTAAAACAATTGAGTAAAAACCTTTTAAGGGATTCAAAATGAATTTAAATGGCTAAAACCTTTCATGACTACTAATGTTTAAATAAAGCCTAGTTCCATGGAATAATATTAATGAATTTTCAAAAGATTGAATATTCTGACAACAGAAATGGCTTTTCTTCATAATGCCCCCAGATGGTAGACTTTAAAATGCAATGATAAAAAATAAAGTGAATATTAAATTTCTAACTTATCTTTTATATTTGTATCATAAAATGGCTGTATTTATTAAATATCATAAAAATGTTTGAAAATCAGGTCTACTTTTTTGCTTACCTCTGTATTTAGAGGGAGAAAAATACTACCAGTTAACTTTCTGCTACTTGTACAGCATCTATTAAACATTAACAGAACCGCTAGGTCTCAATCGTTTTGGAATGCTTGAATTCGGACATACTTAGTCATGTACCTTCCTCGCTGTATTACAGAATTTTTAACCGACAGCCATGTTACGATTATAAGTGAAGCTGTTAGGTACGTAAGTTTTATCATTCCCTCAAACACTCTACAGTTGATAATGTAACAGTTTTGAAAGTGCAGTTTTTCACATATGGTAAGCTTTATAGCGATAATAATCAAGTACAGAATGCACTTAGTTGCAATTCTATTTTCTAGATAAATAGAAAAAGAAAGTTTGATCTTTCAATAGAAAAAGATAAAGACTATTTACATCAACTGGCTTTAGAATCCAGTGACGAATCAGTTCTGAAAACAAATCAGACTACACGGTGGAGAAGTTGAAAATGGGTGATTCAGATGTTGAAGAGATACATAAAAAAGAAGACCATAAAGTGTGATAGTTAGTTGCCTTGGATTACAGGATGAGCGTTGTAGACACACAAATTTTATTAACAATAAGGAACAGGAAATATTATTAAACAGAAAAATGCCTGCAGCACAATGCAGCTAAGAAACTATTCTTAGTTTCATACCAAAAGAATAAACATAAAAATATAATATTGCTGAAAAATATAATATTGCTGCCATTCCCACAAATTCAATAGTAAAACAAAAAATATTTCCAGTAACAAGATTATCATATATTAATAACATAGAATTAAATACCAAAAAAATAAATAATAAAAAAGGCAAATATTAAATACACATCCAAGCAAAGTGGCTGACCAGGAAGAGTTTGAAGTTGAAAAATGAGATTATGAGGAAGCAAATAATGATAACAATGAAATGGGTATCAGGAATGAAGTATATGGTAAAAAAAAAGAGATGATGAAATGGCAATTGACCTTTTCCATTCCAAATGTTAGGAGTCGATCCCATAATACTGTTAAGACATTAACATGGTGCAAAGGGAACAGCCAAAAGCTCAAAGCCCGCTTTAGTCTTAGTATCCATTTTTTGACAAAGCTATGATCATGACAAAGATGTTATTGGTTGAAAATAATAATAAATTCATGACAAATAAAAAGGAAGTATACAGCATAGAGAGACAGGCTGTAAGAATATAGATTAAGCAGAACTAAAAACTTTCATACATTTATTACATATGAGTAAATATCCCTGAAAAAGTAGAATAACTACAGAATATTTATGGGCTTCTGGTGAATCAGGGGTTAAGATTTTTCAGCTGAGTATGCCCCGAAATAGATTTCACTTTCTGTTGCAGGCTGTAAGATTTGCCGATAAGGAACCCATGGATGAACTTGCAACAATCAGAGAACTACACTGGTTATCATAAATTGAGGAAAAATGACAAAAATCACGATTACTGAAAAAGTTACATGTAGAATTTTATGAAACTTACCCACAATATACAACACATAGTAAGGTATCAAATAACATAAAAAGAATTACCAGACAATTATGGTAGTATAGAAATTAGCACATGTATAAAATGAGCAAATCCAAGGTGTCAGTTTGCTATAGGAAAAGTACCTTCAATATGGAATACGATCGTCTCTAGAAGCAATACAGCACATACAGCCATGTGTGATGCTTTCAATTATGCGGTCTGTTACAACTCGAACGTGAAATGAGCGAAAGTTTCGCTTCTGCCAGTGGCAACGGAGAGTCTAAAAACAAAATTTGAAATTAGCAGTCGGTCACTCGGCTTCTATTAATAGAATTTGATTCGAATGGGGAATTATCTCCCATCTTTTGATTTGAAGTTAATCTTGAACCCTGTAAATACTGTAATATAACAGATGTGCGTAAATAAAAAGTCATTAACACTTATTTTGAATTTGTGATTCGAGTTTGAATTGGACGTCGAAATTCAAAGCTCTCCCAGATAGAATCGTCTGCACTTTAGAATCCGTGGATTAGAAATAACATTTTTAGTGGTGCCGAAACTCGGCACCTTTGGATTAGAATCTGGAAGATTTAGATGGATTGCCTGTGAACAGGTAAGCGATTACTGTTTTCTTTGAAAATTTGAAAAAAGAACTGAGGTTCAACATTGTGCTTTCTGAATTTTAAACAAGGAACCTTTAGAAAAATTAAAACAGAAACCTACGAATGAGCACAGTACCGTTACGAAATTAATCACAAAAAGTGAAACTTTGTTATCAGAAAATATCGAAAACACAAACACTGAGGAATTGCAGGAAATGGATGAAATAATTCTTGATAGAGAAAACACGTTGAAAATATTGAATTCATAAATCGAAACTCAGTTAAATGATGCTAAAGAATTTAAAAAGGATATTTCGGCAAGTGATATAATGAACAAGTTACGTCTGCAAAATTTAGAATTAAAATACGATTAAATAAATGTAATGCAAATGAAAATTTATGTATGAAAAATGCATCAGATGCAAATTCTTTCAACACATCTGTTTTTGAAATAAATTTATCGTCATCGGCTATGAAACTGTCGAAGTTAAACATTCCGAAATTTTCAGGAGATGCAGGAAAGTGGTTATAATTTTTTAACAGTTTTCAAACTGAGACTGATCAAAATAAAGCATTAACCAAGATTGAAAAATTCGTATACTTGAAATCTTTATTGATACGGCAAGCATATAATGCCGTTGAAGAATTTCAGTTAACGGAACAAAATTACGATTCTTGTTTAGAAATTTTAAAAGAACGCTTTGGTAAACGAGAGAAAATTATAAAATCACATATAATCTTTTGGATATAGAACCAGTTAAAAATTCTTCTAACTTAAATGCACTACGAAGATTACACAATGCTTGTGAAATAAACATTCGAAGCTTAAGTAATTTAGGAGTAACTTCGGGTTCATATGGACATTTGTTAAATCCAACATTATTGAAATTATTGCCTCATGATTTGATTCTCGAATATCACCGAAAGCGGGATCCAAAAGAGGAATCTGATGTTACAGGTTTAATTGCTTTCTTGAAAAAAGAAGTTGAATGACGCGAACAAATGTACGCAGTTAACAAACCGGAACCGAAATAAAATAATTTTAAGTACACAAACAACATTAACTTTAAAGTTAATTCCTGGTCGGCTGCCGAATTATTAGCTCCTGTAAAAGAAGAAAATGGTATTTTCTACAAACATAACACACATAATAGCGAAAAGAGTAATATGAGCGTAAACGAAAAATGAAATTTATTAAAAATGCAGGGAAGGTGTTATTTATGTTTAGCTAAAGGACATACATTATGAGATTGCTCTGAGAAAAATTTTTGCATATACTGCCATAAAAAACATAATCTAGCACTTTATTACAAAAATGAGAAAACATCTGAAAGATTGCAATCAAAAAGTGTAGAAAATTCAGCTTGCAATCATATTAGCAGTGGAAAGAATAAAATATTTTAACAGACGGCGACAGAAGAACTTAAAAGTAGGTCACGTAATAAATTAATTCGTTGTTTATTTGACAGCGCTAGTCAACGCTCGTATATTCAGAAACGACTATCTAAACAACTGGGATTAAAGGTCGCGGGAAGAGAAGAAATAATGATTCACACTTTCGGATCTCAGGTGCCTACCAAACAGAACTGTGTGGGAGTAGAAGTAAAAATGAAAAGCATTCTTGATAACCAGGAATTAATTACTGAGGTTTTAGAAACTGATGAAATATTAAATGCTGAGCTATACTATCCTTCCGAAAATATTAAGGAGTTGTTAAAAGACGGGGATAATTTTAATAGATGTTGATCAGGAATCTCTAGAAAACAACAACGTATCTTTAGTCATCGGAGCTGATAATTACTGGAAGTTAGTAAAGGGGAAAATTGAACGTTTGAACTCAACATTAGTTACAATGGAAACCAAAATGGGTTGGATTTTAATGGGAAAACTGTTTGATCATATTAGTGAAAGGGAAAACGTAACTCATGCTGTTGCAGTGACTTCTTTATTAACTCACTCATCGAAGATTGAAAATTTGTGGAAATTTGATTTATTGGGCATTCGAAACCCTGTTGAAACAAAATGTAGAAAGAAAATGGAAGTTGTCTTGTTGAATCATTTTAACATAACTGTTACCTTTAAAGACGGAAGATATGAGGTTCAGTTACCTTGGGTAATAGAAAAGGACCGTTTAAGTCAAAATTTTGATGTCGCTAAACAGTGTTTAAACAGTATGACACATCGGTTGATACAAAAAGGCAAATTCTATGATTACAAAAATATTTTCACAGATTGGTTAAATGACGGAGTTATAAAAGTCCCTGAACATGAAATGAATATTTAGTGTCACTATCTACCGCATAAAGGAGAGTTCAAAGAAACTTCGACTACAAAACTGCGACCGGTATTTGATGCTTCTTGTAAAAACAAAAATTCTCGTTCACTTAACGATTGTCTAGAAAAAGGTCCGAATTTGTTCGAACAAATTATTCCTATAATTTTAAAATTCCGCAAGTATAGAATAGGAGTTATTTTGGACATAACAAAGGCATTTTTGCAAATGTTGGTGAATAAGAATGATCGAGATTTCTTACGTTTTTTATGGTGGAAGGACTTTGACAAGAAAGAACTTAACATTAGTTACAATAGTCTTTAGACATAAACGCGTTCTTTTTGGATTAAATTGCAGTCTCTTTTTATCAGCTGCTGTATTAAATCACCACACTGATCTGAATTCGTCTGAATATCCTGAAACAGCAGAAAATTTAAAAGAATCATTCTATGTAGACAAATGCATCACATCTGTTCCTGATGAGGAGATGCTCAGTCGATTCATCGAGGAATCAAAACAAATATTAGATTCTGCATTGTTCGATTTCAGAGGGTGGGAACACACTCCTCTTTTGAAATCTAAAGACAGTATAGGACCTACTACAGTGTTGGGAACTTTGTGGGAAAAGGAAGAAGACAGACTTTTCTGTGATGTAAAGACTGTTACTGACAAATCAGTTAATCTTACTAGAAGAAGCATATTGTCTGCAGTACACCACATTTTCGATCCAATGGGATTTCTTTGTCCTATAACTTTAACACCAAAACTACTTATACAAAAGAGCTGGTTGTTAAAAACTGGTTAAGATACAAATATACCCAAAGACTTAGGTAAAGAGTTCTATTTGTGGATTGATGATTGGTCACTTTTATCCTGTATTAGAATTCCAGGGGCTTTTGATGTAAATGGAAATGAAAGTCTTAGTCTTCATACGTTCTGTGACGCAAGTAAACAAGCACATGGATGTGTGATTTATTTAAAAAACGAAATGCATGAAAATATATGGGTACATTTTCTTCTAGCTAAAAGGAGAGTGAGTCCATTAAGGAAAATGACCATGACTCGTCTAGAATTGCTAGCCTGCTGTATAGTAGTCAAGACTCGCAGCTCTCGCTTTACAAGTAATAATTAGACAATGTTTTCCTAGGAACTATTGGATGGATTCGAGCACTGTTCTTTCTTGAATCCAAAGAGATGACCACTGGGCACCATTTGTCGCATATAGAGTAAGAGAAATACGAAAATCATCATCAAAATCTGAATGGCGTCATATTCCAGGAAATTCGAATCCCGCAGATATACCATCTCAAGGGTGTTTGATTAAGAATTTTGTGAAATCTCGGTGGTGGCAAGGGCCAGAATGGCTTATGAAGAATGAAGAAGATGGCCAACTAGTGAAGTGATTACTAACGAAGAAGAAATTACGAAAGAAAAGCGAAAGAACATTATTTCGACTTCGGCTAATATCACCGCTTAAAAATGGTATCTGAATTACTTTTCAAGTTACTTTAAAATTGTGAGAATGATTTCTTGGATTCTGAGATTCATAGATTGTAGAAAAAGAGAAAGAAATTTTGACAGAACCCTGAGTGTTGAAGAACTGGACATTGCTGAGAAGAAATTATTGAAGATAGTTCAACAAGAAGCATTCTCTAAAGAAAAACAGTTGAACGGACATTTTACTTTCAGTGATGGAGAAGGAATTGTAAGATTGAAAACAAAGATTTTGAGAAGACATGATGATGAGAACTTCCGGTGCCCCATTGTACTTCCATCCAAACATGAATTAGTAGAAAGAATGATACAAGACTACCATTTACAACTTTCACATGCTAATACCCAAATTCTTTTGGCCAGTATTTGTCAAAAATAAACAATACAACAGGAAAACAATACAAAGAGTCATACTGAAGTGCGTTTGGTGCAAGAGACATTCAGCGAAAGCTCTTGATACCTGCCTTGTCCTCTTGAGTCAGAGATACCTATGCATTTGAGGTGACGGGCGTCGACGTAGCAGGACCACTTTATTTAAAAGAAAATAGAATGGCTTGGATCTTGTTTTTTACCTGTGGAGTTTACTGTTCGGTTCATTTAGAATTAATTGAAAGCTTATCGACTAGTGGATTTTTCCTCGGATTTCGAAGATTCATAGCATGGAGGGGATGGCCTAGAGTAATATACAGCAAAAACGGCACAAATTTTGTAGCAGCAAGGAATCTACTCCGATCTGCTGACTGGAATCAAATTATCAGAAATTCTTCGACAATCAAAATTCAGTAGAAGTTAAATCCACCAACTGCAGCATGGTGGGAGAGGCTGGTTCAGATGATCAAGAAATTATTGAGAAGGGTTCTGGGAAAAGCATTAGTTTCTTATGAAGAAACGTTAACTATCATATGTGAGACTCCAGACCATTAACATACGAGTCAGAACATTCCACCGATTTATGTGCACTCACTCCATCTAAGTTTATTCAAGATGTTCGAACCGAGGGTGTTCCAGATCTGGACAGTCTGGATAAAATCAACTTATCGAAAAGATGGCAATACCATCAAAAGTTACATGTAGAATTTCGTAAAAGATTTAGAGATGAATATCTTGGACTGTTAGTACATCGACCAAAGACTGTACCTTCGCGAACCATCAAGAATGGTGATTTAGTGTTTGTAGAGGACAACAGAAGAAAAAGAACAGACTGGCCCATGGGTCATGTAATCGAAACATACCAAGGAAAGAACAAAAACATTAGAGTGGTGAAAGTAAAAACACCTAGTGGTAAACTGTTAAGACCAGTTCAAAGAATATTTCCAATGGAGATAGACAATAAAAAATCTGTCTTCGAACTCAAAACTACTGAATCATCCACATCTTCAGGAAGTACTGGGAAAAAAGATGACTTAGCAACAGTTACCAAAGACTGTCAATGCAAAAATTCTAATATAAACATTCAGTTTAGTAGATATGGTAGAAAAATTGTGAAGCCAAAGAACTTTAATTAATTTTAATTTGTTTTCAGTACTACTATAATTTGTTTTCACTTTTTTTTATTCATTTCTTTCAATTTTGTATACATTTTGATTTTATTTGGTTTTAGCAAACTAATCTATTTACTAATATTTTTCAGAAAAGAATTTTTTTGCCTGCTGTTTAAAGAATGTAAATTTGGAGTATATTAAGTAGGTTTAAAATATTCAAGATATATGTTATGTCGAGGCAAAGTTGTTAATTTGTGGTAATATTAAAATTTTTCAGTTTATAATGCTATTTCAATTTTCATTTCATACTTGTTTTGATTTTCTCCTACTTTGTCAAAAATCAAAAGGTGGGAGAAACAGCCCATACAGCCATATGTGATGCTTTCAATTATGCGATCAGTTACAACTCGAACGAGAAATGAGCGAAAGTTTCGCTTCTGCCAGTGGCAAGAGTCGAAAAACAAACTGAAATTAGCGGTCGGTTACTCGGCTTCTTTTAATAGAATGATTCAAATGGGGAATTATCCCCCAACTTTTGATTTGAAATTAATCTTGAACCATGTAAATATTGTAATATAATAGATGTGGGTAAATAAAAAGTCATTAAGACTTATTTTGAAATTGCGATTCGAGTTTGAATTGGATTTCAAAATTAAAAGCTCTCCCAAATAGAATCGTATGCACTTTAGAATTCGTGGATTAGAAATAACACAGTCTATCAGTTCCACAGAACGCGAGAGCCACTTCTCTTGCAAAGCAGTTGCAAGTGCGGCAAGGTTCTGCGGGGGGTGGATTGAGAGCAGCTAGATGTCTCCCTAAAGCATACCAAATGTGCTCAATAGGATTCAAGTCCATGGATCCAGCTGGCCACTCCACACGCATAATTGCTTCCTGTTGAAGATAATCATCTACAGTGCAAGCCTAGTGTGATCTTGCATTGTCGTCCTGTAACAGGAAAGCATCACCCATTGCCCCGGCATATGGGCACACATAAGCGTCAAGGATGACATCTCTATAAACCTGAGCATTCATGGTTCCTCTTGGGAAGACATGGAGGTCTGTGCGTCCACCCAAACAGATGCCACCCCAAACACAGACACTGCCTCTTCCGTATGCATCTCTTTCACGCATGTTTGACAGATAACGGGTTCCAGGTTCTCTCCATATCAAATAACACCTACTATAAACCTGGACTCATCCTTAAACAGAGCAGCTCTCCATTGATCAGGCGTCCAGTGGACATGTTGTCGTGCCCACTGCAAATGGTCCCTCCTATGGTGTGACGTGAGTGACATGCAAATGGCTGTTTGCCTCGCATACAGACCACCTTTGTGAAGCCTTCTGCGCACAGTTGACGTTGACACCAACCTTCCGGTGGCTGCAGCAAGGGAGGATCTAAGAAGAGTCTGAGTAGTGGTTCTATTCCTGCGTGCACATAATGTCAAATATCGGTCATCGGCGCTCGTCATAGCAGTTGGCCATCCTTGGCTGAACCTCTGAATGACGAATCTGTGGTTTGAAATTGCCTCCAAAGTCTATGAACCACAGAAGGACTCACATTTAGCCATCTGGCCCCTTCTGTTTGACTTTGTTCTGCCTCTAGTCTCCCAAATAGCTCTCCATCGTAGTTCTGCAGGCAAATGATGCCTGGAGGTCATTGTTACGAATTGGCTATCTCAGATTTCTAATGTCACTATCACAGTGAAATATGTGGGCTTGCTCTCAAACATGGACTTTTATGCTCTTCGCATATGACATATTCCGAGTGCAGCTCCACTAATTTGCATATTGCAGTTTTACTCAGCTACTCTTACTTGGCAACATATTCCAATTTTACATGGTTTGGCTTATTTTTGAGCGAGTTATTCCTATTTTTTTTATTTTTCCTTAATTTATGATAACCAGTGTATTTGATATGTTCGTTTAACATTGTCAGAATAATTTTCTATGGATGAGCAAGTTACTATCAATGAAATGCTGCCACCATTCAGAGGAAAGTGCCTTTCTGACAATATATACCTAGTAAGCCATCTAAATACGACATGAAAGTTTTACTTATGGTTGTTTACAAAATGTTCTATACTGTGAATTTGCAGGCATACTTAGAAGCACTACCAAAAAGTCCTTACAAAGTTATACTAGCAGTTCAGTGGTGAAAAGATTATGTGCACCAATAAGTGGTAGTGGACCTTCCGGTGGCTTCCATTACAGCAGATAACTGGTTTACCAGCTATGAACTAGTCGACAATCTCCTAAAAAATCACGACTTATATGTTGGAACTGTAAGAAGAAATTCAAAAAATTTTGTTTCTTTTCATGGTCATAGACAGTTTTCATCAAAGTTTGCTTTTCAATAGAATTTGAATTCTGCTGGGTAGAGGCGAGTGAACTTTTTGCCTACACGCACGCATACTGATTATAGGTAGCGCGACAGTCACTTCAGCCTTCACATCCTTCATGTGAGGCTCAGTGTTGAGGCTGCTGTGTGATGTATTATTTAATTTGCTGTTGCTATATTCATCTGTTTCAAATCCAAATAAAGTGGGTTGTCCCACAATTTATGGATCTTTTACTGTAGCCTCTGAACAACAAAATGGTTTTTGCCAAATATTGGACATAAATAAAAATGTAAGCAATTCTAAGTGGAAATCGAAACAGTTCTTGGTGAAAGTCAAATGTGGAAAAGTTAAACATTCCCGAACTAACTAAGGATAATTGTTTTGTTTGGTCATTAAAAAATAAAGCTGCCTTATCTTTAAAAAGATTTGACTTGGTGATTTCAGAGCTGAAACCAGAAAACTTAAACGAGAAGGATGAAAAGCTGTGAAATGAAATGAATGCTGATGCAGTAGCATACATAAAAACTTTCACCATTAGATCAACACATGCTTCAATTCATTAGAGAAGAGAATGCAAATATATTCTGGGAGAAAATAAAATCAACATTCACAGGACAAGCTAAAGACAGAAAAAATTGATGCCGATAATAAGTTAAAAAATTTAGAAATGACGTTGCATGAGTCAGCTAATGATGATATCATAAGAGTGAAAGGAATGGCAACTATGTGCCAATCACTAGGACTAGAAGTATCTCCTCGGAAACTAATGTTTTATACAGTCTGTGGACTTCGTGGAAAATTTTCTCGAACCAGGGAAATTTAAGAAACTCAACATGAAAAGACTGTTTATGAAGTACTGGAAATACTCCATGAAGAAGAGTCAACACACAGTTCACCAAATGGCAGACGACCTGACAGGATTAACGCTGAGGTGTTCATATCTAAGAGAATTAACAACTGTAATCTAAGAATATGTGACCAGGCCATCAGCAAATGTAACATCGCGAAAGACTGCAACTACAAAAACAAGAATACAAAAAGGGAAGTATCCAAAGGTAACAAAGGAAGAAGGAAGTCACAACCTACAACTGCAAATATTTCATTTTGTTATGATGAGAGGGAAACTGATTTCACTCTTCAGCTTTCATGGAGAAAACTAATTAATGTGACAAATTTTATTGCTGGACAGTGGTGCAACTAGCCATGGTTCGAGAATATTACATCAGAGGTGAGGGAAATGTAACAACCAGGTAACCATTTTGAAATATTTTCTGAAAGTATTGGTGCTGTTAAAGCGATTACTACAGGAACAAAAAGTTCTAGTTCTGTTAATTTAACTATCAGTAATGTTAGCTATGTTCCTGATTTAAAATATAATTTACTGTCAATTACTGCCTTAATGAATAAAGGTTGTAAAATTGAATCAAAGAATAATTGTATATTGGTTTTTAGTGGATGTAACTAATTAATTTTTCAAGCATTTAAGAATAAACGCAGACTTGAAGTTAATTTAGAACCATATTATTATTCTAAAGTTGCATTGTTAACGATTGTACTGGTAGTAATTATGAGCTTTGGCACAGTAGATTATGTCATTTAAATCCAAAATGTATGCTTAAAAGGAAGAATATATTGATATAAGATACAAGTAATTTTAAGTGTGAAACTTGTGACATAAGCAAAATAACCAGAAAAGGTCATCCAAATATTGACATTAATCAGAGTTCAGAATTCATTCATTCGGATCTGAGTGGTCCTGTTAAAATTGAATCAATTGGTGGGTCTAAATATTTTATGATCCTAGTAGATGAATTTTCTGGATTGCGTTTTGCATATTTTCTTAAAAGTAAAAATGAAGTGTTTGATGTATTTTCTAAATTTAAAGCTAAGTATAAATATTTATCTGGTAAAAGAATTAAACGTTTGAGAACAGACAATGGTTTAGAATTTGTAAATGAACAATTAGATAATTATCCTTCTCATCCTGATATTGTTCATGATAAAACAGTTCCATACAATAGTGAGAGTAATGGGAAAGCTGAACGCGCAAACAGTGTTTTTTTGGAAAGGGCTAGAACATTACTCTACGAGAGTGAGCTTCTGGGTGAAAGCAATTAATTTTAGTACTCCTGTATCAAAGTTAACACCCCAGGGAAAAAAAGGAAAAAATTCCTTTGAAAAACTGACAGGAGAAAGATAAGTATTTATGTGTTGCCTCTATTGGCTAGAAATTGGTAAACAAAAATAAAATGTGAATTAGAAAACTTGGATTGGTACAACTAGCATCTGACAATTGTATTTTCATTAATAATGATAGTAAAGACTTTTCTATATTACTTTTGTATGTTGGTGATTTAGCTGTATTTTGTAATAACAAAGAAATGCCTGAAAATATTATTTCTAAAATTAAAAATGTATTCGATTACAGGAAAATATTAATTCAAAAATATTTGTCTCAAACAGAATTGAATCCTCACTGATCTAACACAATCTAGAAAACTGCAAAGCAGTAAAAACTCCAATAGTTAAAGGGGCAGATAAAATTTCTTCACATACAATTGAAAGGATCGACACAACTCAGTATCAGGAATTAATTGGGGAACCTTTATATTTAAAAAATAGAACACATCCTGATATATCATTTGTAACAACTTATTTGTCGCAATATAATCATGAATCAGAAAAAAGGGCATTATCGTTTGGCTAAAAGGGTTATTAAAGTACTGTAAAGGTCCTTATTTAATTTTTTTAGGCTTTAATTTTCGCAAGCCCGTCGTAATCGCGAATATTTAAGCCTCACAAAATACTTTTTTTCCGCCTCGGATAATAGTAAAAAATCAGAAATTTTTCACTTACTCAAAATTTGATGATTTATTGCACAGTTACAAGCTTTTTCTTGATAACTTTCTTTCTTATAACTATTTTTTGAATAATATACAACTATATTTCTCGAATATAAAACAATAAAACTAATAGAAAGCAGCTCATTCACTTAGAATACTATTTATACCAGCTTCTTTGAAGCCATTCAAAATTATCTCATGTTTGGCTTCAATACCATTAAATACGTGCACAAGCCAAGAAGCATGAATCGGTTTTAGTCGTGATATTCGCAAGTCCACAGATTCTTTTTCCTCTAGAAATTGAAGCTCATTAGAATACCACTCAAACTCATTCTTGAGCAAATGCTTGAACTCGCCATTTACAGTTAAGTCCAAAGATTGGAGCTCTCCTGTGCAGGAAGCGGGCACAAAAACTGAAATAATATTCCTCTTCTCTAGTTCAGTCAGAAAAAGAGGATCTTGATGTGCCTTAAAAACGTCGAACAATGCTACACCAAGTTGTTCAGGAACTAGCCCGAGAAGCTCTCTCTGCTTGTCGTAATAAAGTACAAGAATATTCTCAATGTACCGAATCATTGTGTCAGTATTACTCCAGTGCGAATCGTTGTGCCACACGTCCCAGTCCGCGAGAAATGTAAACTTTGGATGACAATTTGTTGTTTTTCCAGCGAACAATAATTGTGGTGGAAGTAGGTTTTCAGCAAGGGAACATGCTAACAAAACAGTTATTTCTCTTTTATCTTCCATGCCAATCACAGATACTTGTTTTGAACCACACTCTTCCAATGTGTAATTAGATGTAGGCACAAACTTTGCATTTGTCTGATCAAAGTTAACGAACATCTCAGGGGGAACAACATTTTTGTCGATCACTGTACGAACACGCTTAATGAATTCGTCACGAATAGCTGGGAAGTCTGGGGGTAGTTTTCGTGCAACCTTGGTTCCCTTTCTACGGACAAAGTTCATTCTTTCCAGCAGGCTTCTGGCCCATCTTAGGTTCAAATCGAAAGCGTTTAGTAAAGATGGATCATGCGATTTCACAATTCCTTTTGCAGCTGCAATAACAATACTGCGGTTCACTATTTTACCAGCAATCCGCAATTTACGTATATATGTTTGAACGCTTACATCGAAATCACAAAATTTTAAGGGGCGACCGCGATTACCATGCGGTAGTTGTTACATCGGCTTTAGCTTGTTTAGATACTTGAATGCACTTTTTATTTAACAAAAACTTAGCATTTCTTGCGTCCGGAAGCCCTGTTGGCGCTGGAGCTACTACAGGAATTTTCTCTCTCTTGTCCATCAACTTATACAAGTATTTCCACATTTTTTACGGCACTAATAACACGTTCTCTTCTCAGTTTTCTATCTCGCACTACCCGCTTCTATCTCTCGTCTCGTCAGAACATTTGGCGAAAGCCAACTTGGCGACGTATTCCTCCATCGCGGAGCTCCTGCTAGAAACAACTTGTTCAAGCAGGTGTTGGGCATGGATGATCCGATTCCAAGAAAAGCGACGGGGAGTGGGGTGATTACACTTTCGGTGCAAAAGAGGGGAGGGGAATACGCATGTTGAGCCAAGGTCAAAGTTGATAAGCACCGTGGGTTGTTTTAAGAGCGATGGGGGGGGGGAACGAACTTTTCGGACAAAAAGAAGTTTCTTAAAATGCTTTATGCAAAAGATGTACTTTCGGAATTTTTCAACTTTCTCAACTTTGGTACTTTTGAAATTTTTCAACTTTCGGTTCTGTTCATATAAAATTCGCGAAAATTACGGCCCATGCAAATAAGGGCCTTTACCATATTTAAAAGGTACAAAAATAAAAAAAATTTCTATAACAATGATTTCAGATTTTTAAACACATATGCTGATACCAGTTGGGGAAATGCAGAAAATGGTTAATTTCTTGGTATCATTTTACTAGGTAATTCACTGATTTCTGGGAAATGCCCTAAGCAAAAAAGTGTCAGTCTTTCTATCTGTGAAGCAGAATTGTTTCCTGTTTCTGAAACTTGTAAGGATATTATTTGGACTGTAAATTTATTATCAGAGTTAAAACGTAAGCAATTTTTAAATGGTGCAGTTATTTTAAGTGCAGACAATCAAGCTCCTATCCAGTGGATCAACTGTGCTAAATCTTCTACAAGTCCAGACACATGAATTTACATTTCCATTTTATGAAGGACTTAATGATGGGCAATGTCGTTAAATTAGAATACTCACAAATTGATAATATGAATGTAGATTTTCTTACTTGAGACCAGAGGACCAGACTGCAGTTTCTTACCACAGACTTGCACTGTCAGTGAAGAAAAATTAATGTGTACATTGGAAATCATTTCAATTTTTTAACATTTTTATATACTGTTGGTCCACATTTCATATTTGTATAAAAAATGTTGCTCGCAGGGCTGTAGAGGCTGTTGTGTTGCTGTGTGGTGCATTATGTAATTTGCTGTCTGCTATATTCATCTGTTTTACGTCCAAATAAAATGTGTTGTCTCACAATTTATGGAACCTTTACTGCATGTACAAGACTCTAAACAACAGTTTCCTATACTCTAAAGAAAGGCGAAAATGTCATACTGTTATCTAGCATACACCATGACGTAGCAATAGATCCTACAACAGCTGATAAAAATAAACTTGAGATAGTAACATTTTATAATCATACAAAATCAGGAGTTGATGCTGTAGACAAATTGTGTGTCACATATTCTACTTCCATATACACTAACTGGTGCCCATAGTATTATTCTATTTGATGCTAGACGGAACAATCAATGCACATGTTATTTAAAAGAGAAACCAAAACCCTGGATTAGTGAAATGAAAACATTTTAACTGACAAAAGAACACACATATAATTGCTCAACATAAACTCCTTGCCAAAAGAACAGAGAAACTGCACTTTTGAAATTGCAACAGTATGTCAAGGAATAAGGTTGCACAAACATATTTGTTTAGAGCATGCCAGTAATGTTTGTAAAAAAAAATTACGGCCCAAATGCGCTTTAGCCCACTGCTTGGCGGCAATTGTTTTTGAATGAGCAATAAACGCGGCAACATGGGTAACTCCGTATATCCGCGAACATGGCTGACTGGGTATTTTGAAGCTACGGAAACATGTAGTTTTCGCGCATGTGTATTTCCTATTTTATAAAGAACGGTTTTATTGGTAATGTGAGATGACATAGCGGTTTATTCGAAATTCTTACGTGTTAATTTAAGTAGTTATTTCAGTTGTCGTTGTATTCTTTGAATGCAGTGTTTTTGTGTTGAGTGTTTGCTATTTTCGTACCTTATATTTCGCTAAATACCGAGTCGGTATGGATTTAGCTGTGATGCTGAGAGAGGTGAGTGAATGTACATGTACATTTATTACTTTATTGGAAGTGCAAGTTGCTTAATTTTTATATTTTGTTGCCTTTTATTGAAATAATTTGGCTCAGCTGAAGAACAGAACGCTGGTATCGTTTGCAATTTATTTTATTTTGTTGATTTGTGCACATTGCCTACATTGTGCAATTCGCTGATGTTTTTTTTAAGTTAAAACGGAACGCTGTGCACATGGCATTTTCTTGTAATTTATTTTCGTTATTTTAGCTTATTTTGTTGATTTGTGTACGTTGCCTACATTGTGCAATTCGCTGAAGTTTTTTTTAAGTTTAAAAGGAACGCTGTGCACATGGCATTTTCTTGTAATTTATTTTCGTTATTCTAGCTTATTTTGTTTATTTGTGTACGTTGCCTACATTGGGCAATTCTCAGATTTATTTTTAAGTTAAAACGGAACGGTGTGTACATGGTATCGTTTGTAATTTTAATGCCCTTTTAAAAAAAATTCCTTCTTTCTGGGATGCCATTTTGGTTACGTTTCCGCGGAGCGTGTCGGGAAGGTTATGTAACGGCATAAAATGTGTAAGTATTACAACATAAAATGTAAATAATTAATTTAAAGGTAACTGGCAAATATTTTAATGATCGTAATGTTCATTTTGCATATTATTTTATTATATTTTTGTGGCAACAGTTTCCATACTAATTTATGGTTTAGAATTCTATGTTTTGTTTACACTAGGTTTTCGCGGAGCATGTCGGGAAGGTTGCAATTAATTGCAAAGACGTTTCGCAGAAACGCGCCGAATTGGCGATTTTCAAAATATCGCCAAGCAGTGGGCTAAAGCGCATTTTCACCAAAATTACATTATGATTAATAGGTTGCTATATTTCCACATTAATATTTAACTGTTTTAGTTATATGTGTTGGTTATTTTCCCCTTTGTTATTATTTCTCTTTGGTGTAACAATTCTAGGTATATCAGTTGATATGTGTTATGAACCGCATTTTATTTTGTATTTTTTTTTAAATATGAATAAAAATCTGTATCTGAACCTAGAGTTTCTAGTGATTTATTAGAGCAAACTTTAATAAAACATACTCTAGCCTCTCAGATGCCATGTGGATAACTATGTTCTAAAATTTTGCGCAGGTAGCTGAAAGTTAAAAGAATGTTTGAAATGTAAGCTTGCCATAAAAGATGAAACTTTCTTCGTTACAATCATAGTCACTTCGCACAAGCTAACATAAATTCTTGATACAGCCTTAAAATCAGATATGTTCTTCATTTTTTTTCAAAATTTATACTCTTATTCATTTACTAGTCAATGACGGAAACAACTATGAAAACTGTTTCAAATATAAAATTCGAAGCTTAATGATTTAACCTAATTTCTAATTTTAAAACAGAAATCGCAATCTCTTTTCAGAGTTTTTCATCCCATTTTCCAGTTTTAAAAAATAATCAAAAGAAAATTGTTTATACACAATTAAAATAAAAATTATGAATCTTGTGTCTAAAATTTTAAATTTTACAGAATTAATGTCATAAAAAAGATTCCTATAGCTCAAGAAGCCTTCATAAAAAGAATAATTTTATTCAATATGCTATATTTATTCTAAGGTCAGAATTAGCAAAACTGAGCATAGAATCAAATTTACAATTGAATTAGAAATCAGCTTATTTTTTAAGTAAGCTATGAAAAGCACATTTGATACAGTCCACAAATGGAAATTACTACTTTTACAAAATGACTGTTTTTAAAGTTTTTTGCATATAACTAAACTTTTATACTCTGAAACTAAAACCAGCTATAGTTAGCCTTTTTGCTACATAGCAATAGCTAAGACATGACAAATTAAAAAAAAAAAAATTTGATGGGAAGCTGTCGAAAAAGTCTATTCCATACTGCCACGACTTACTGTTCCTTTCATGACTCCGGACTTTTTTTTTTTAATTTCTTTTATGAAATGTAAACAATAGTCATTCCTGTCTGTATACAATTCCTATTTGTAACTACTTTATGCATTATATAGGATGATGATACAAAGAATAATAAATTTCATGGGAATGTAAAAGCTATAAACAAGTTGCCAAGTGTACCTGATAATCCAAAGGTACCATGTTCAGATTAAAGTGTTGTTTTAGGAAATCTAATGCCTTTTCATTTCCTTCTGCATTTACATTAAGACCTGCCATCAAAATCGGTACATCTGTATCAAACTCTACATCAGCAAAATTGACACTGAGCATCTCATAACTGCAACAAAGAGAAACAATTTTGAATTGGTTGATACAACTGGCGGTTGAAATGCTTCTTCATTTATTTGAAAATAATCACTGATGTTAAAATCCTTTTGTTTTTCATAACAGCATTTTACTAATGCAACTTATTTGCTCGTTCTTTCTTTTCTTCTTCACTTATCTGAACAGTTGTTCGCTCATTTCTCTGTTTCAACAAATTTTTTTGTTGACTCATTTTAAAATTTTATTAACTTAAGTGAAACAAAATTCAAAAACTGCATAACACTCATGATTGCACCCAAAAAGCAACTGAGCTCAAGCAGTCCCCCTAGATGAGAATGCATTGAAGTGGGTATGCATGGCCACTCGCCTTGGATACGCACAGATTATGCCATCAAAATTGCCATGATTTTTGCTACCTTTGTCACTCAACTGTGGCTGAACCGTAACTCCAAATTTCAAAATTCCTTTAGTATTTTCTAATGTCTACCTTCATCTATAAAATGAAATATAAACCAACTCTCTATGTTTTGTATTTGCGAAGATCTAATCATTTCTGTAATCCACAAAAGCATCAAAATTTTTCCACTTCATATACCATCATGCAGGAATGTAAGTCTATGGTAAACGGCTCCCTTTTCATTAACTGGATGGCATGCAGCAAGATTTAGTAGCCTATAGCATCATAAGCTGCACAATGTCAAGGCTGTGCATGACATGATTTCACAAATTTTTACATATTGTTAAATTTGCCTTCATCTAGTTAGATTTCATGCTAATGTTTATGTTTGCCACTATATAACACTTCAACAACAGAAAAGTATCACATAATTATCAGTTCATTGCAAGTTTCACCTACTGGGATGTCTCTGTTTACCAAATGGGAGTCTCTTTTACTAGAAATCTCAGAATGAGAATTATTTACACAGCAATATCACTCTTCATTCAAAACAGATCTGTTTTCGATTTTCAAAACTTGATTTCAGACAGTTTACTATCTTTTATAATTCTACCATAGAAGAGGTCTACTAATGAATAAAACTGCATGTGCAATTAGAAATTGTAGTAATGAATGCATTTTCAAATGACTTAAATTTTTTAAAACTTGGTGGTTGCTTTAATTGTAATAATAATTTCTTTAATTTTTTAATGCTCTGAAAGTATTTGTTTTCATAACTATTTCAATAAACAGTAATAGCCTACATTCATGGCTAAATTTTAAAAAAAAATTAATGAGATAAACGTCTTTTAAGCTATAAAACATAAGCAAGATTACAAAAAGCAAATAAAAATAATTATCTGTAACATAATGAAATGTAGCAGCCTGTGCCCAGTACTGTTTTCACATAGTAAATCCGGATAAGTACAAATACATATATGAGATTTACAGCAATGTTCATTTTAATACAGTACTTTAACAGCAAGCATGATTTCTACTCCTTGGTGATACTGCACATTACAAGTACAGTATTTTTTCCCAGTTTAAATTTTTCCCCTCTGATGTTAGAGTGTCTTCCGATAAAAACACTATAACGTCAGAGCTCCTTATTTTCACATGTTTAGAAGAAAAAATTTAAATCCTATGCTCTGCTATAAATACAATGTTAAATAATGAAAATTAAAATCATGTGTTTAAACTATTTTTAGCACCGTTTAAAGTGTGTTGTTTTTACTTGCATTATTCAATTTTGTATTTATAGAATGTACAGAAATCAATATCCTCAAGATAAAAAATATTGAACATGCATATAAGAAAGTTGACTAAACTAGAAATTTAGAAAAATATTTGTAAAAGGTAAAATATTACTTAAAAATTATTAACATTACATTTGGCCATTGCACTTAATTAAAACAGTATAATAAATATTAACAAACACTAAAGTATTGAAATACAAGCTTCTTCTTTTTTTTTTTTTCAATGGCGGGCACTTGCCTATAATGGCATTAGCCACTACTAAGGCCAGCAGTGATGGCCATTTTATTGCAGAGAAACCTAATAGAGGGCCACCGTTACCTCCCATGATGCGGCAGACAATTTTACACCTATGCCTTCTCCGGAATTCGACCCTGGGCCCTTTAGTATCACAGTCAAGCTCCCCTAACCATTATACCATTTGGGCGGCTGAAATACAAACTAAATGCAACAGTTCTAAAAGTTAATCTTGCTTAATCTACGATGAGACTTTTCTTATATCTCTCCTAATTTCTAAGTATATCAAGCTGAAAACTTCATGAAAAAACACAGTAAAATTAAAGGCTTCTATCAATACAGAAAAATACAGTATTTCTCACTAAAGAAAATAGATTCTCGTTCGAAAGGAGTCATAACTGCTCAATTATTAATGCTACCCATTCAATATTTGAATAAATCCACATCTTTACAGGTAAAACAATTTCTTGCATTTTCTAAATGCATATGCACATGCAAAGATATTAAAATATATTTCACAGCCAACTTAAGTCACAGTTTAGAATAAGCAAATGTGCATGTATGCAAATTTCAAACACTAAACAGACCATATACTTGCTTTCATTACCCAAATTTAACATGAGTAAATGAAAAACTAAAAATGAAGGAAAAAAAAAATCATGCTAAATGTTGTCAAGTTTCACATATGTACACAAGAAAGTAAGACTGTTAATCTACTCACTAATAACAATTCTACATGTATTTATATAAACTTAGTTGAAAAAATTCACTTGATTCAGCTTCATTGCATATCTAATGAGTCTATCTCATTAGTCTATCTATCTAGTCTGAATATAATAAAATAGGACACTGAATTTACATATATTATTACTATTCTTTTACCACAATATGCATTTGATATAACTGCATAAACCATACCACTACTCACCATGAGTTTATATTCAAAATTCTTGTAAATAAAAATTTTAAAAAAGTATGTACTACGTATCAGATTTAATAAATAGCTTATAAAAATCCCAACTTAATAATAGCACATTATAATTTAGTTCAGTGATAAACTTTAAGGTTTATTAACTAGCAGTAATTTTAACTATTCTCGACATGTTTCAGTCCTACGAGCCAAACTCTTCAAACTGTTAGTAATCTACATCTGGAATTATATAAATTTTAATATTAGATTAAACAGTGCGATTATCAGAAGCAGCCATGTCATACAGTGTGATAAAGTGCCAGAAAGAAACGCAAATTAAAAATGTTTAACTTCAAAAATGATATGATAAAGGAAATCATCAAACAGCGGATCAGATTTTCTTCATAATGCAAAATCAGTAATGCCCAGAAATCAAATTAATTGCCTATAAAGCATGCATATCATTTAAAAGTATTTAACAATTTGATACATATTTACGGAATACAGGAGGAAAAATGAAAAACATATTTTGGATTCTATAAAGTGTCATACAAACACATGCCTAATAATCAGAACGGCAAAATTACACAGCGATTTAATTAAAAAACCATCATATTTTCGTTAAAGATAAAATCTCTTAAAATACCCGTATTAAGAATATCTGATCTCCGGTAATTACTCCCATCAGGAAAGTTCCACTAGTATTTTCCACAATAAAACACACTACAAAAATCATACGGAAACATTCAACGCTTATTTCTGAAACTATGCAACTCAATACACACAACAGTCAGTAATATTTTTTTATAAAACATCTTATACGAGCTACCTTAAATTAAGGTTACTCCTGTTTACTTGAAAAGTATGTTATTGTAAGCTTCGGAAACTTCCTTAAAAAAAAAATGACAAATAGAGTACATACCTAAGTATAACACGGATGAAAGCACGATGACATTGCGGCGTATAAAGTTATTTAAAAGCTTTAGTATGATGACAGCTAAACACGACAACACCCATGAGGAAGTTACAGGTTTATAATAAGCAAAACTTCAGTTTGAAAAGAATTTAGGTACTAAAACATCAGCCATTGTACCAAGGCCTTTCTGGATGAGACTACAAAGAATTAATTCTACGGAACTACAGGTCTATAGTTAATCGTTAGATCATTAAACTAAAAGCATTGTTGAAAAATTGTACATCATAGCCTTTGTTAAAATGAAAGCGTTATTTTTATTGGCCAATCTCGCATTACAAACCATAAAAGAAGGTTGTGACATCTGACATGGACTGAACGAAAATT
The DNA here is from genome assembly GCA_000611955.2 of Stegodyphus mimosarum. Classification (NCBI taxonomy): domain Eukaryota; kingdom Metazoa; phylum Arthropoda; class Arachnida; order Araneae; family Eresidae; genus Stegodyphus; species Stegodyphus mimosarum. The sequence goes on from KK117051.1 coordinate 69,167, forward strand.
GTTTTCTTCCGGTAGGGGCAGGTGTTGACAGTGAACTCCTTTTCTGCAAGAATGAAAAAAATAATTCAAAGAAATAAATTACAGGGCAAAAATAAATTCAGTAAATAAATTTATTTAATTATCTGATCTGTGATATCAACATTGAAGTTTAAAGCCTAAATTTAAAAGAGCAGGACAGAGAAAATCTGCAAAGTAATTTCGTTGGTTGACATTTGTTTTTCCCTGCAACTGACTAAAATTGCGCCTTTAAATTTACTCATGTTTAAAAAATGAGGATTGTAAGTTTTGCAGAATTCATTGATTGGCAACAACATCAACAGCTCATCACCAGAAACTCAAATTACAAGACAGCTCTGACAGGAGTGCATCGCAAAATAATAAAAGAACATATCAGATCAGTGAACTCTAGGTGATGACATAGAAACCAAGGGTAATTCTCAAAGTCAAGATAATGATGCGAAGGTAAGAATGGCAGAATTGTACCGTGATGTCGAGTCGTTTTACACCAGAGACGTGCCATCAGATTTTAACAAGTTAGGAAAATTTCAAAATTGTACTTTTAGCCTTTCTCATTGATATACATGTATAATGCATTATTATTTTGTTTTCCCTTTCACTTTTTGGTTATTTGATCTTTACGACTGTAAGCAACACCTAAAATTTGTTCAATTACTTTAAGGAGTATAACTATTGGCTTCAGGGACCTTTATGGCAGCTTATAAATTGTTCAAGCGAAACCTATTCAATCTGAAGTTCAGCGAAGAGCTTTAGCTTTATTATCAACTGCAAATAAATAATGTATACATTATTGTCCTTTCCAATTATTTTCTCGTACAATTAAAAGCGAGAATAATTTCAGATTACCAAAGTAAAAAAATATTCTATGATAACTTTTATCCTCTTCCACCTATTCGGAAAAGTGCTTTAGTGTAAAGGGATTTACTTGAGTCATTTCTATAGTGATATCTAATAGCTACCTTGAGAGTTAAAATTCTAAAATTTCTCTCAAAGAATAGAGTTAGTTTGTTTTTATAATTAAGATTAAAGTTTCGAGCTTCCTTTTCAAAGAAGCGTTTTAGAAAAGAAATGTTATTTTACTGACACATTTCTGTTTTACGCTACATAAGCAAGAACTTTTCATACTTATTCGTTACTTAATTTTAGTTTCAAAGATTTGTAAAAAAATGACTGGAATGCTCTCCGCTTCTTAAATGCACTGGTTAATAAACTTAGCCGCCGCGTTATGGACGTGATTTTATTGTTCGGGTATGTACTGCTTCAATAAAAAGGTTTTGATTGAAATTTCGCCTCTGTCACTGTACCTGTGTGGGGATAATAGTGGGACATCACCAGTTACTCGTATTATTTACTCTGGTAATAACGGTGCAAATTCGGGTCTCGAACTGGAGGTTCAACTCTAATCGAGAGAGTCCATGTCAACAATAACTTCGCATTAATATATAATAAAGATACAAAACTGTTCGAACTTCTAAATAAGCATAAGGCCACGAAGAATTTTTGAAAGATCACCAAAAGATTAAAAGGTCAAGTCGTCGAGCTGGTTACTACAGAACATGAAGGTTAAAAGGCATAATAACATCCATAGCAATTACAAAATATTTCAGAGCACGTAAAATGTGATTTATACCACAAACGAAGATTTTAAAACATGCAGTTAAAAATATCAAAATATATATCTCAGATATAACAAAATACGATAGCTGCTTTAAAAGCAATTGGCGATCTCAATTTTAACGATTCTAGATTTTATTCCCCCCCCCCAAAATTCATCTGTTCACCCGGATTAGAGAGCTTTCCATGTTACATAATGTTTTAATGCGGATACCTCCTGCCAATCAAATAACTGTAAATCAAAACTTTTCCTAACTCGAACTGAAACTTTCCGACACCCTCCAATCTTTTCCTCCAAATCGTTTGTCTTCTTCCCTTTAACGGTATTTAGAAATGCTCCGATCCTCGTGTTTGGTTCTGCTACCCGCTTCTAATCTTGAGAACTTTTCTTCATATTTAAGGGATTTTTAGGGCATAATTTAAAATTTGCGGTATGTTCCATATTACAGTTACAGGACTTTTGGTTTTTTATTCGTTTAGCTTCACATGGAGAGCATACGTGATCGTCAACATATTTAGCACATCTCCGCATCAGTTTATACTCAGCCTAGGACTGAAAGAAATGCTGGCCGCTGTGGTACTGAACCACGCCACCCCTTTAGCTTATACGCGTTGTAGAACCTAGGTAATAAAGTAAACTTTCAAGCGGACTGTATTATGAAGTCATATTTATTGAATTTTGAAAGAACAGCAAAAATAAAAAAATATCACCAAGGCAACAGACTATCTTTTTTCTACTCTCGCCATATAGCTCTAGCAAGTTAATTTGCATCTGCCTGTGGTTGCGCTTACACAGGGGCGCATGCACTCCGTGTTGAACATTTTCGAACACAACCTATCACGCCTGATCTCAGACCTACTGACCCAAATGAGGTGCCAGAATTTACTGATAAAACGAAACCCAAGAGGACATCAGGCACAGGTTCAATTTTGAATCGCATGATCAAAAATTTCCCCGTAATGTAGTATATAGTGTGGATTACAGTCCTAATTGGTCTAATGCTTAAGAAGTGTTACTTTCCTGACTGTTGGAAAATTGCCGCAATCATTCCTATTCCAAAACCGGGACAAAATTTAAATATTCCTTCCAACTTATAGGGCCAATTAGCCTATTATCATCTCCCTCAAAAATGTATGAGTTTGGCTTACTTAAACGCTTGAATGAATTCTGTAATGATTCTCGAAATTTAATAATCCCGGGACAATTTGACTTCCGGCCTCAACACTTCACGGTACACTAGTTACTGTGTGTAATAGAATTTATTCATGAGGCTTTCGTAAACGAGAGAAAGCTGGAATTGTCTATCTTGACATTGCCAAAGCCTTTGACAGTACTTGGCACGACAGACTCATTTACAAGTTTTTGGCTCATTAAAATTCTCAATTCGTACTTAACATTTCGAGTGCGAGTTACTCACGAAAACTGTATTCCTCACCCAATCTATGCCGGCGTCCCTCAGGGAAGTTTACTTTCACCTCAAATTTTCAATGTATTTGTTAACGATATTCCTAAATCACCTAATGACACACGTTAATTATTTAGTGTCGATCTAGCTTTTTATGCGGACGACACAGCCATCATTTCTTGACATTCCAACACTACGACGGTAATTTCTGCACTGTAGAATTATCTTTCAAGCCTAGAGCTCTGGCTCGGACTGTAGGAAATCAAAATTAATGTCGCAAAGTGTGCTGCCACTTTATTCATCCGAAGAACTCCCCCCAATGCAATTCTTCGGAGAACCAATACTCTGCGTTCCACCTTACAAGTATCCAGGAGTGATATTTGATTCTAAATTAACTTGGCAACCTCCCATTCAAAAACAATTTCCAGTGCGAAGGTTGTCAAATTTCAATTACTGCCATTTTTTGCTAGAAAAAGCGACCTGTCCACGCAAAACAAGATCTTGCTGTACAAATCAAGGTAATAAGATAAATAAATGATAAGCCCTATTTTAATATATGCAAGTCCCGTGTGGGGCGCAGAAGCAATTACTAACAGGAAACATATCCAAATTTTCCAAAATATTATGCTACGGCAAATTTACAACACTCCTTGGTTTGTTACCGAAGAGGATATTCATAATGCTCTCAAAATTCTTCCATTGAATCGCTGTATACAGCGACTTTCGGTAGACTTTTACAAAAAGCTTCCTTATATCGGAAACTCCGTTCTCCACGCATCGCCTATTTATCATCCTGGAATTGTTTCCTCAAAGAAAAGACCCAGAACTACTCTCGAAAACGCAGATAATGCGTTACCATTTCCTAAGAGACGTTGCTATGAATACGAGGCGCTTCGAAGCTACAACTCTGCTCGTTCGTTGCAACCCTCCCCCCGTCTGAACGAATTCGGTGTTATTCCGGCTTCGTTCAGAGTCGCTCTTTTTGTCCCGTAAACGTCCATTTACAGTAGCGGAACTTTGAGTCTAAGAAACGCACACGAAGTTGCTAGCTTCACTAAAGGGCGAAAATGTTACTCTTCTTTTTTTAAATTGAAACTGAATATATACACATTTAAATAAACAGACTACCTGATAACATTATTCAAGATTTTAAGAGTTAAATATTTCCTCACAATATGAAACAAGTGCTGTTAAAAAGTGTCAAACGATTGTCCAAGTTAGCCTGCGTTTCTTAGACTCAAAGTTCCTCTAGTGTAAATGGACCTTAAGCGGGCTTTATTATCTCTTTCAACTGCAAGCAGTTGCAATTTAACATACGCACTTGTTTTTTCCCTGTTAAAAGAGTTCGCGTGCACTTTCTATGTGAAACTTTAATCTCTTTAAGAGAATTCATCTTTTGTATTATTGGATCATAACACTTAAAATTAAAGTTCCTTTGTTATTTATCAATCCAATTTCTCCTCACAGGCAGATCTGTCCTTGTCTCTTTAAATCTAATTCGCCTAACGAGTTCCCGCACCTCTTCCAGACCCGAATCACTTGCGACGTGAATGGCCTTTCGCCAGTAGCTCCTTTCTTGTGTTATTACACCACATGACCATTGATCAAGGAAACATAGAATCTTTCCAAAATTCATAATTCAACCCTTCAAAAAATATTCTGGTCTTTTTCGATATCAAAATTATTAAATTAAGTCCTTCAGTGGTTTTACCTTTTTTCAACGTGGAAGGCAGTTTACCATTTGTTTATTTTTAACAATTCGACCCTAAATTTACCTCTTTGCGGAACCTTCTTTTTGGTGAAAATAATTAATCTTTGATAATGTAGGGATAAAGGCATTAAGCCTATGAGCCCCGTAATTGAAACCTTTCTTGGTCCTTCCTTGGTGCCTGTGTTTGCCGTCTAGTTTTTAAAATGTGGACCTAAACATTCCGCCTACCATTGGAACATAGTTTCAATTAATTACAATTTTAAAAACACAAACTCTTTAAATATAATAGAATGCAAATATTTTTGAAGCTGCTAATCAAAATCATACTCAACAGCCTATATCAATTAATAGTTTTTATCATACTGAAGAGTTTGTTTCATGGTTCATTAAAGGACAAAGCTTAACGATAGGTCACTTTAAGGCTCTTATATACCAGGCTGAATCATCCGCCATTCCCACACAAGTGGAAATATTAATGGCGGCTGCATAATTAGCGGTGCAACAATGTCATGTGTTTTTTTCGCGAAAAATGGGTGGATGTGCAGCTATTAATTGCTCACATCATTTATGGAAAGGTTACATACTGGTAAAATTAGCTAAAAATGATGAAAAAAGAAAAATTTCGGTAAATAATTGCCGAAGAGATAATTGGGAACCTGGTTCATGTGCTCAGCTTTGCCTAGTAAGTATAATATTATTTAGTCCTTCATTTAGAATTTATATCTTCTCAAATGTTTATAGTGTGCTAGTAAAGTGAAATTCTTGTGTACAATAACCTAAGTATCTGCTAATTTCTGTCATAAAAGCTATAATTAAATTGGTCTAGGGTTAATGCACCCGTCGCCAAACATCGCCAATGCAGATGCTTTGAATGTGTAAAAGAAATTTCGCCTCTAATTTAATACGTAGATTTTAGTTTCCTTTGCCAACTGTGGAAATTCAAGTAACGTAATATGAAAATCATTAGCATACTGAGATTTATTAAAAAATAAATAATAATTGGAAAATAATAATTTAGAAACGCAGGTTAAAATCTGAATGTTTGGCAAAGATATATATAACATAATGAGTTTTAATATCGTGGACGTTACTACATTTTTTTTATTATTTGCTTATTTTATAATTAGCATTGTTGAAAAGTTAGATGAATTATTTATGCACGTTTCTTGGTTAAAATACACTGCTGGCCACCGTAAATGCAACACCCTGAAGGAAGCATGCAAATAACAAGAAATTTACAACATGCAGGAGCGGAGGAGAGATATGCCAATGATTAGAATTTCAGCACAGACGCGCATCACGCGCGCCTGTGGCTCCACTTCAAAGTGCTATTTAAGGCTTGGAGTTTTCGACGATTTCAAGTTCGGCAATTCTGTTTTTCTTGCGGTTTTTTCAAAAAACAATCAATTATGCCTCGTATTAAACAGTGATCATCGTTTGATCAAGTATCCGAGTTCTAGAGAGGGAGGATAGTGACCTACCGAGAGTGTGGATTATCTTTCAGGGAAATCGGTAGTCGTCTTGGACGAAACCAAACAATTGTAATGCAAATATGAGCGTTGGATGCAGGAGGGTACGACGGACCGACGTGTTCGATCGCATCCACCTCAGTGCACCACTTCACGTGATGACAGGAATATTGTGCGCATGGCAGTGACTAATCTCTCAATCACATCACGAACCATAGCACTGCTCATTCAGTCTGTAAGGCATCGTCCAGTGTCTGCGCGTACCATTTGACGCCGTTTACAGCAGAGTGGTCTGTCCGCAAGACGTCCATAGGACGCCGACAGCAGAGTGGTCTGTCCGCAAGACGTCCATTGCTTCGTCTACCCTTGACGCAGAACCGCAGACGTCTCCGCCGCCAATGGTGCGATGAAAGAAGGATGTGGATGACAGAATGGAATGAAATTGTCTTTACTGACGAGTCACGCTTCTGTCTGCAACACCACGATGGTCGGATTCGAGTCTGGAGACACCGTGGAGAGAGGATACTGAACAGCTGCGTTATGCACCGCCACACTGGTCTTGCACCGGGTATTATGGTATGGGGCGGTATTGGATATCAATTACACTGTTTAAATTACCGGTACTTTAAACAGCCAACGCTACATCTCCGAGGTATTGGAGCCAGTTGTCCGTCCTTACCTTCAGGGCTTGCCCACAGCCATATTTCAACAGGATAATGCGCGTCCACACGTGGCACACATTGTCCAAGGGTTCTTTGTCAATCACCAGATTGAATTGCTTCCCTGGCCGGCTCGCTCTCCGGATCTTTCGTGGATAGAAAACATGTGGTCCATGGTTGCTGAACGATTGACCCAGATTACATCCCAAGCTGCCACACCAGATCAACTTTGGCAACGTGTGGAAGCTGCTTGGTCTGCTGTACCCCAAGAACACATCCAAAGTCTCTTTGAATTAGTGCCGAGGCGTGTGGCAGTGGTGATCTCCAACAATGGCGGCTACTCTGGCTGCTGATTCTGGAAGGAATCATAGTTCACAGAAGTATATAAATTTAATCATTTGATTCTTGGTCAACATGTTATCTACTAAATAATTTTTGGTGTGATATCTCTTGTCATTCTTGGCGTTGCAATTTAGATGGCCAGCAGTGTAATTTCCTGAATATTGACATTGAGTTCTGAAGTCAATAGAATGAATAGAATACTGTCGGATAATATACTATATATAATTTCCTTTCAATAATTGCAAGGATTGTGCAAGTACTACTATATATTTGTAATCACAGTATTATTCAATTTGGCAAAGAATAAATATTTACAAATGAGTATAGAATATTCAGATAAGCACATTAAATTCGTGAAAACTCTGCATGTGTATTTTTCGTAAAATAATTGTGGTGTTTATAATGCATGCAAATAACAATCAAATAAATCTGCCTGTAATGATGAATTTCAATGGCCAAATCAAAATCATTTCATGAATTCCATACTTCGAAAGAAGTTTATCTCATCAAATTAAATCCTCATTACACTGATAAACAGTTATTACTAATCTGTGCTCCAAATCAGATTTTTATACATGATAAATAATATTTTCTGAAGCGTTATTTTGTGTTGTTATCCCTAAATAAAAAATTGCTTTCATATTCAGAAGGCTTCTGAACTCAACTGTACTTTCTACTACCATATATTATGAAATACTTCATACATTTAAAAGAAAGTGTTTCTTCAGAGTCTTGTATAATTATTTCCATAAACGAAAGTTTCCATAAACGTGTTTCACCTCATAATTAATTGACAACATGTTCTAAAGTTATTTTTGAGTATGAATTTACAATGTTTTTATTGAAAAATTTTTTTAAATATCAGTAAGGTAAACTTATTTGCACACTCTATTCCCCCATGTGACACTATTAAACGTTTCCATTCATATCTTATTTATTTTACTCTGCTAACTAAACTGAAACATCTAAAGCATAAGTTATTTTGAATATGTGTTACAAAATATACGTGAAAATTTTTTTAAAGTGAAAACGTCTATACACTGTTCGAGAACTAATAAATTATCCGAAAAGTTAACATCTCTCCAGATGTTAATGCTGACCGCAATATCGTGAATGAAAGTTTTCTTTAAGTTCCGAACTTAATTAATCCGCTGGTACGCAATAATTGTGTCTTTGCGATTACCTCGCAAAAGACTTTTGGTATAGGTACTACAAAAGGCCGCGAAGGACGTAGTAATAAAATCGTTGAATACCGGTAGTTTGAAACGGGTTTAAATATTGGCAAATGAACTGTCTGCATACCAGATTTCGTGGAATTTACTGCCCATGTCTAATGTGAAACATGAAACAATTTCAATTAGCTCTTCATGAAGGCTTGGCTTGACTACGAGTTCTCGTTTGGGATTATGCTTGATTTGGCTGGTTAGATTATGTCAAGCACGCGAAAGCGATCGGCCTGAGTAGAGGTATGCTTTCGTTACAGTCTTTCTAAGGGAAACTATATCGTAACCATGTTAGATATCGTTAAAACCAAGAAAACCGCCCGTGCAGTGAGCCTGTTTGCAGGGGTTTGAATGCGGGTCAAACTACCAGTTTATTAAGAGATAGCCCTCGTATAGTTTGTCATAAGATAAATAAAATAATTAAACAATATCGAAATCGCTTTACATTACTGAATTGGCAATAACAGGGTATTATACAAGGCTACCATTTTTCGTCTATAATGAAATTTTGATGTTTTCCGTTATCGGACAGCCCACCAGCGACTGAGCGGAAAAGTCGCAACGGAACAACCGGGGGCTCGGTCTGGGGCTCGAATCCCGGTGAAACGGGCTGGCTACGCGGACGCTTTATTAGTTTTCCTTATGTGTAACATGTATTCAAGTTAGTTTCTGTTAGGAAGTTCTCCAACGAAAATAGCCTTCACCTTGGGTAAATAACCCTCGAGGAATTGGTCATAATCAAATAAAGCAAACTATTATTGCATAACATGCTTCAAATATTTTCCTGTTGAAAAGTATATGCGCCAAAGTTGGCCCCGTTAAATGACATACGTTGTTTCTTTTTTTTTCCTTTGTCTTTTATAACAATGTTCTTGTTTTCAGAATCTGAATTATGAATAAAATATTTTTTAATAATATGCCATTCTATTTTGTTTTCTGTTTAATGGAAATAATTTAAGCAACAAATTTCTTATGTTTTGAAAACTTTTCCATCGTCGAAATGAGTTGCTTTCAAAAGCGCAGTTTCTCGTTGCTGCATATATTTATTTAAAGATAATTGTTCGGCGCGTATGATTTTATAATTGAAAAAACATCCAGAGAATTTTCAACAGGGAAATAAAGTTAATGTGTCAAGAATAATTCAATTGGCGAAATTCTTAATTTATAGTAACTAATTCTCCTTTTCGTTCCACTGTGCACGAGCGGAATAAAAGGTGCATCGTGCATTCTGCCAAATAATTTTAACAAAGTGAGTAAACCATATTTGGCGTTATCATCACTTATAAGAAATATGCCAAATTTCCAAGCGAACCAATATATAAATTCCCGTATATCTTCGGAAATTTTTTATAAAAATTTAATTTTTGTAATTGTGCCTAGAAATACAACTACTTTAAGATGATGGCAAATATTTTATACCTTATAATTCAAAACGTTTTGGAAAAATTTATAAAAATTACTAAAAAATACAAATTTTAAAAACAAATCAGAAAATAACTGCGGATTTTATTTGGATTGAAGTTAAATTTCGAACTGTAAAAGAAGGAATTCAGCAAGTTTAATGAAAAAAAGTATAAATAAATATTGTTGTCTTCTACGGGTTCGTGAATTTGGAATGATTGATAACAACACTTGATGAAGAAACAAAACACAATTTATTAGCCAGTATTACTGCAGACAGGTCCAAAAACACAGTTACAGTCGTCGAAAACCTACGGCAAGCACACTGAAACAATCAGCAACACAGCTTTCAGGCTATAACGATGAAGACAGCTTCACGTCAAGGCATTAAACCACGACTCCTGATTCATTTTTGTCGCTCTTGGAGCTCAAGACACTGCTACTGAACTCAACGTACTCTAGGTACTCTCCAAGATAAAACTCACGATGCACTTCACGATAAACTGACGATAAATTGCTACCCCGCGTTCAAGCAGGGTTTATGCAGCTTTTGACCTGCCTTCGAGAACATTGTGGGGTAAACCGGCAATAATTCGCTGTAGAATGTTCTCTCTCCGTCTGTGGCATATCGCCGATTTTGTCACCAAATGGGCGATTTTTCACCAAATCTAGCAATCCTGCCTTTTTTTGCCATTTTTTGGCAAACCTAAACCCGCTTTGCGGCGAAGCTACCTTACCGCGGCTAAACATTTCGTAACAATATATAATATATTCAATTAGCATTTAGGAGCTAAAACTTTGAGAGCTAATTTTTCAAAAACTACTCGTGCGATTTTTAAAAAAGTTGGCATACTGACATAATTTTAGTTGTAGAATTGAAATATGAGAAATAACTAGGTATGCCATTTCAGAAAAGATCCGATTTTGTATCAAAATACCTATGTTAGAAAAATGCTAATATGTGTCCTAAGTTGCGCTTTCGACGTATAAAAAAAACGTAAGATGTGTAAAAGAGAATTCGTGGTGCTTTTTGCATAGACATAGCTAGGTTAACCCTTTGAATAAAAGTAAGATGTGTGTAAGAGAATTCGTGATGTTTTGTATAGAGTTTCAAGACGTTAGTACAGTCATTTGAAGTTAGTAAAACAGAACAGAAAACTTCTGAGTATCTCTTACTAAATATTGGCAGCATAAAAAATAAGAAATATAATATTCCAACTAAATTATATAGAATGTAAATTTTACATATTAGTTTAAGTCGATTTTTAATTACAGAAAATATTATCCATGAAGGCATGCAGAGTAAAATGATATGCTTGTAAATTCCAGTTTAAATTTGTGGACAGAGAAATATATTAAGTTTACTTTTGGAGAAATGGAAATGTAGCATTAATAGGTATTTAAAATAAGGAGAAAGTTAAGCGTAAAATAAAAAACAAGAAAAATTTTGAAAGCATAAAATGATGTGAAAATGAAAAAGAAAAAAGTTTAATTAAAATAAATTTTTGAGTAAAATGTGTAAAGGAACGAAAAAAACCAAAAAAACTGCATTTGTGAAAACGGGAAAGGGTAAATAATTAAACTTATAAGAATAAATATCTTTCTTGTAATGTCAGGAGTGGGGTAAGGTAAAAATAAGGTGGTAATAATGTGTATCGTCAAATTTCGTGCAAAAGATTGTGTTTTGAATGTGAAGATGTGTGTTGCTCGAAAATCGAAAGTGAAGATGGTGGTTCCATTGTTTAGATCGCGGTGATAGTAATTTCGCTTTTTTGAAATAATGTTTAGTGTTAAATATTGTTTATTAGTGTTGTGTATTGAGATTTTCTAACTTGATGATTTCAGTTGATAGTGCCTGTGTTGAGTTTGATGTGATCTTTTCTTTTTTTTGGGGTGTGTGTGTGTGTGTGTGTGTGCTCATTGTGTTCTAATTGTCAATTCAGGGTTGTTATTTTTTTCTTTGAATTAAGATGAGCCTGAAGTCGCTTAAGTCGTTAAAAAAGACGACGCTCGTTGCGGAGGTATTAGGATTAATAATTCAGAGTTGGGCGAAAATAGTTACTTTAAAAACTTTAATAGAAAGTTCTGAAATTTATGTAAGTGATGCTGAATTTTTACAAAATGTTATTCATATTATTCCAGAAGAAAACAATAAAGTGAGAGACAAGTGATATACAAAGTGAGAAGCAAACATCAGAAAAAGAAATTAAATTAGAGCTAGGGGAAATAAAACTTTCTTAGTTAGAGCCGGAATTAGCTTTAAACACTGGGAAAGACTTGCCACAAAATCGAAATGTTGAGACGGACACCTCAAATCGAAACATGGAAAATTTAATTAAAAGGGTATAGAGACATTAGGTATTTTTGAAGCAGGAGTATTGAAAAAGAGCAGTATCTTCGCCGGGACTGGAACCACTGACCTCTGGAATACGCGTCCAGCGTGCTGACCACAGCACCACGAAGGCAAGAGAAGAAGCAGAGAGAAATACCTTATATACTTCTTGTTTTAAAGGGCGACTATGGTTCAGGGGACCCAATCGCCAAATCCTTGTGGTCGAGAATGATCATTCACCACCTCTTTTAGTTCGGACACCACTGTAGAGACATTAGGTTATTTTCGATGTCAGGAAGCTGAAGAAATGAGCAATGCCCCTCGCCAGAATTCGAACCACGGACCTCTGAAATACGCGCCCAGCTTGCTGACCACTACACCACGAAGGCATGCGAAGAAGAGGGAAGAAATACTTTATATACTCCCCTTTTTAAAGGCCGACTGGGATTCAGGGAACCCAATCGCCAAATCCCGCTGGTGGAGAATCATCATCCACCACTTCTTTAGTTCTGGCGCCACTTGTAAAGACATTAGGTATTTTTGAAGCAGGAGTATTGAAAAATGAGCAACGCCTTCGTCGAGACTCGAGCCATGGACCTCTGGAATACGCACCTAGCGTGCTGACCATACACCGCGAAGGCGAGAGAAATTCCTTATAAAGGTAAAAACATTAACAATTTCGGTACCTTCCTAAAGCAGAATCCTTTAATCCATTTTTCCAATCAATTGAAAGGGATTTTAGGACAAAAGAAGTACCTGAAGATTTAAAAGCAGAAATCCTATTAAATATTTTGGGAAAGAAAGCGTCTAATTTAATGGTATAGGTGAAGGAACAAGATATTATAATTGCGATAAAGTCTATAATTTTAAAGGCATTTCAACCGACCCCTCAAGAGTACTTAAATTATTTTCGTTCTACGCAAAAATTGTCATCTGGGTACTTTGTACAATTCGAATCAAGGCTAAGTGCAAATTTTGAATATTATTTTCAGTTGAGAAAGGTAAAAGATTTTAAATCTTTATGTGATCTTATGGTTTCGGATAAAATATTCAGTTAGATCGTGAATTAAAAACACACATAGCAGTTAAACAGGGAAAGACATAGTTCGAAACCCAAACTTTAGGCCGTGAATGCGATATTAATTTGTCATCAAAAGGTAAACAACAACCAGAGTCCCTTTTTGCAAAGTCATTTTCAGGTAACGACAATAAAAGAGGCGATGGAAATTATGTTAATAAACATCGTAATTATAATTACAGAAATATTTCTAATGTATATTTATGTATCTGGAGAAAAAGATCAAACGTATATTTTACGTAAAACTAATCAAAACCACCAGTTACAAAATTATTCTAATTTTAAAAAGTTTTCAGTAAATAAGCTAGTTGAAATTATTAAACAAAATAATCTTTGTTTCAAATGTTTTCCTTTGGGGTGTAATGCAATAAAGTGTAAAGCCAGAAATCGTTTCTGTGGGAAGACTCATTATCGTATGATTCACTTTCCTAAGAAAAATAAAGCTCTTTCGAAAATAGAGAACGGTGACGCCAAACAAACTCAATGAAATTCTTCAGTGTCAAGATCAAGTACAATACATAAGCCATCTGTGCTTTCACTTGCAGTGTATACGTGAGCTCTGTTGATAAAACAAATTCAATAAAATAACACACATTTTATGCGATAATGGCTCCAAAAGAAGTTGGTATACAAAGTCGCTTGCAAATTTCTTAATTTAAAATCTGTTAGAAAGGAAAGGTTGTTTGTTTTTCCTTTGGCTCAGGAAAGTCGACCGAGAAATTATATGAAGTAGTAGAAATAAACTTATCTAGCAGATATCTCGGCAGTAGATATACTACCGAGAAATTATATGAAGTAGTTGATAGATAATAGATACCTAATCAGTATGCTCAAATTGAAGTGCTAGAAGTCGATATTATTACAGCGGCATCTGTTTCTGTTCCAAACGAAGAAGAACAAAATATGATGCACTCCCGCGGATTAGTTTTAGTCGACTGTTGTGAAAGTAATATAAACATTGAGATATTAATTGGCGCAGATGTGTTTTGTTAGATTATTGAAGCCTCTTCTTTCGAAAAAATAAACTAAGAAATTACGCTCTATAACAAAAAAAAAATCGAAGCGCTAAGAAGGAGTTGTCCGATGGAGACAAAAATTGGTGGATAAGAAGATTATGTACATGGCAGACAATGATTAAAATTTCAGAACAATTGAATGATTTATTTCAGAATTACAGCGTTACAAAGTAACGAGTAAGGTGTTGACCCACCTTTAGCCTTGGATGCAAGCTGCCACACGGCGTGGCATAGACTGATAAAGCTCCCGGCTGGTCTCCTGCGGTATTTCTTGCCAAATTTGCTCCAATTGTCGGGCTAGGTCATCAACATTCCCACGTAGATGCAGTCGCCTTCTCCTCATATCCCAGACATGCTCTGTGGGAGGCATCTAGCCATCTGGCTGGACAAGCCGTAAAAAAGTGTTTGACAATCCGTAAAACAAGCCGTAAAAGTGTTTGACAAGCCATAAAAACGAACAAATTTTAGGCTTTCTCATTCCGAGAACTGAATCCCACTATGAGTCCTCACCCCCCCCGCAGAACTGGGACCGGGGTTCAACCCCTTTCCCAGAACCTTGGAGGGATCGGCGGAACGCACTCATTCGGGGCGTCACTGGTCGTTAATTTGCTACCTACCAGTCGCTCGGGCTGCCCGTCGCAGAGGCCATTACCCAGCGTACCCGGGGCGCTACCCCCCAAGCTACTAGAACCACTCTGCTCTAAGACTTGGCGGCCAATAAGTGACTTTTCCGGAGCCCCCAGAGCCACTAGGTTCGTAATTTGTATTTGTAGACTGCCTAGGTACAGATCCTAGCCAGTAGCTTCGTAGAGTTCCCTACGTCGACCCCCGGGGGAACGAAAAGCAATAAAACAGCTCATAGCAATACGTGCCGTATGTGGTCAGGCATTATTTTGCTGAAAAATAAGACCAGGGTACTGCAAAAGGAACGGTAGCAAAACAGGTCTCAGAATATCGTCGACATATCGCTGTGTCGGCTATCAAGGGAAATGGCACTTCAGACGATAACTCCTGGTTGAGGTCCGGTGTGGCGTGCAATAGGGAAAGCAGGATCGGCATGCTGCTCTGGCCATCTCCAGACACGTCGATGATCGTTACGACACAGTTCGAAGCGGTATTCGTCGCTAAAGACTATACGTTCCCAGGCAGCATCATTCCAACCTGATCGAGAAAAGCACCATTGTAATCTGGCTCTACAGAGTGCAGGCGAGAGTGGTAGGTGGCGTAACGGTCGGTACGAGCATAGATTTCGCTCTATCAGCCGTCTGGGAATGGCCGGGTCGCACGTCTGATGGTTGATAGCGATGAATCAGGCACTGTAACAGCGGATCTGACAGTCACTCTGTCCTCCCGATCTGTTGTTTCCCTAGATCGACCGCTACGATCATGACGCTGAAATCTGCCATTGTCCACCCATTCTTGCCAGCATCTTCTAATCGCCACATTTCTTCGACTCATATAAGCGATTCTCCGATTTTCCCAACCTGCCTCCTTCAATCCAATGATACAACCTCTTTCAAACTCTGACAGTTGCTCGTAATAAGCTCGAATCCTGCGGCGAGGCATTTTTTCAGTCGTTAAAAGGATCTTAAATCTCAATGCAACAGAAATTTTAACAACAGTTCAAGAACAGCTCTTTATGTACATCTGCTGGATGCTCAGTTCCGATGGGCTGGAGATCGCACTATTCATTCATTGGATAGCAAATTTTAATCATTTGCAGATTTGATCAAAACGTTTATGCATACCACATTTCTAAGCAATCCGATGATTCCTTCTTGGTACTTCGATTTTTTTTATATAGATTGTACTTGAGGGCCAACGATTTTCGGGTTTGCATAACAGGAAAGTCGAGATGTTTACAAACCAAATGTTAAGACTGCAGTTTCAGCGAATTTTTGTGTAGCTGCTTCAGACGCTCAAGTATTATGGAAGCTCGACAATTTAGGAATTAAAGAAAAAGCAGAGTTAGATATAGTTGATAAGGCCTTGGTAGATGAATTTGAGAAAAATTTTAAATTCGTGAATGAGAGATATGAAACTGATTTATTATGGAATTTTAGGTATAATGAATTAGGAAACAATTACTATTTAGATAAAAAGCGGTTTGATGAGTTAGGAAAGGATTTTTCTAAAAATAACTGAGTTGCTAATGAGTATAGGGAAATAATATATGACCGAAAACAAAATGGAGTTATTGAGGAATGTGAGAGAGATGAGCATGAGTATTTTATGCCTTATAGAGTAGTTGTTAGGGAAGATAAAGAAACGATCAAAGCTCAGATAGTCTTTAACTGTAGTTCGAAATCTGAAGGTAATCTTTCTCTAAACGATTGTTTTGATGGAATCCAAATTTTCATGATATGATTCTAAAATTTCGTCATTACAAAATAGTGTTCATTGGTGATACAGAGAAGGTTTCTTTAATGATAAAAATTTCTGAAAGAGACAGAAAGTTCTTAAAATGTCTTTGGTTTTCAGATAAGCCTAGCGAAGAATATAAAATTATGAGAAAGAAAAGACTACCATTTGGATGTAAAAGTTCCCCTTTCATTTTGAGTGCTGCCATAACGCATCATATAGAAATATTTGACATAAGTAAACCTAAGTCATTTGAAATATTGAATTCATTACTTTATATTATGGTGGAAATAGTGTGAGGGAGTCATATGAGTTGTCGTCTGATGCTGTATAAATATTAAAGGGCGGTGGATTTAATTTAAAGAAACTGAGGTCAAACAGTAGATAATTAGAAAAACTGTGGATAGAAAATTGACTTAGTGACAGTGAAATAGTGGGAGCTAAATAGCTGAAAGTCCTAGGTTTGAATTGGAATTCTAATAGAGCTGAGTTGTCATTGGAGATGAAGGGTTTGGTGGATTCCTGGAAAACATTGCGAAGCACTAAAATATGTGTTTTACAGACAGTGGCAAGAATCTTTGATCCTATTGATTTAATTGCGTAATTTGTGATACGTACAAAATTATTGTTATAAGAAATTTGGGAGAGAGCGTGTGATTGGGACAAAGAGTTGCCAGAGGACTTGCGGCAAAAGTGAATAACGTGGTGTAACGAAACCGGAAAATTAATAGACGTTAGTATACCGAGATATTGTTTTCTGGATTGTAAGAATGAGGAAGCGGAGCTACATGTGCTTTGCGATGCTTCACCAAGTGCTTACGGAGCAGGTGTTTATTTTAGATATTGTGAGAATAATGGGAATTACAGTGTCCTTTATAATGTTGAAGAGTACAGTGTCACCATCAAAGAAACTAACGCTGCCGCGGTTGGAGCTAATTGCCGTGGTGATAGTTGCTAGAGTGGGAAATTACTTTAAGAGAGTTTTCAAGGATAAAATTGGAAGACTAGTGTTTTGGAGTGATTCTTGTATTGCCTGCCATTGGGTGAAGGGAAGTGCGAAGAAATGGAAACAATTCGTTGCCAACTGTGTTGTAGTAATTTAGGAAAGATCGACGCAAGTGATTGGTACTATTGCCCGTCTGAGGATAATCCTGCATATTTGCTTACTAGAGAAATCTCGACTGAGAAGTTGATGCTTAATGAAAAATGGTGGTCAGGTCCAGTTTGGCTTCGGAAAAGCTTTGAGAGTTGGCCTAAACAATGGGTTAGAGGGTTACCAAATGTACTAATACTAAGAGCTAAGAGAGCAAAGAAAAAATTCGGTCAAACGTTTTGCAGGTAATTTGGAATTAGTTGAACAGCTTTGGACAAAATTTTCAGTTAGGAGCAACTTGCAGGGAGTTGTCGCTTGGTGTTTAAGGTTTATCACAAATATGAGGGGGGATAAGATTTTGACTCCCTTCTTAGAAACAAGTTAACTAAAAGAAGAGCATGATATTATAATCAAACTAGTCCAAAGAACTGACCATAAAAAGGAAATAGTTACTTTAGTGAAAGCGAAAGTGCTAAAAAAGATTTTTTTAATTTCTCTAAATCCCTTCTTGGACAACAGTGGCTTACTACGTGTAGGAGGAAGTTTGAGAAATGCCAGCTTACCAGAGTCTGTGCAACATCAAATAATATTGCCTAAGAATCATCCTTTTACAAAATTATTAGTGAAAATTTATCATCTTAAGTATATGCATGGAGAAGTACAATTAGTTAGAAACAAAAGTATTGGGTTATAGGAGCAAACGTTATAACACGCAGAGAAGTAAGAAAGTACGTGATCTTGCCAAATTTTGAGCTGAGTTTTCTAAACAAATGATGGCCGACTTACCGTCTGCGAGAGTAAATCTCAGAAGACCATTTCTTAGATCCGGTACTGATTTTTCAGGACCATTTTTGATCAGCCCTAGACGTGGTAGGAGTTAAACCGCTGAAAATGTACGTGTGTGTTTGTGTGATTCTCAACGAAAGCCGTAAGCTTGCGACAGGCAAGCTAGAAGGACGTTGTAGATAAAGTTTGATCTTTAATAACGTTTCCCTCAAGCAGTGACGTCATGGTTGTTTTTCTTCTCAATATGATGATCTGCTTACTTCCGAAATGTCCTGCTCGCGTAATGGTTCGCGCATTCGTTTTCCGTGCTAATAACATATTCTAGGTGCGGGGATGTTTTTGAAAATTCGTGCGATAACCTAAAACCTATTCGTTAAAAATTCCTATATTAAATATAGATGACCATTAAATAAAGAAATTAATTAAAAATAAAATTTCTATTAAATAATTGTATCAAATGCAGATTAAATGATTAAAAATACTAAAGGAAAATTATTTAAAAATTAATGTAATCTCAAACATATAGTCTTGAAAGAGCATTACCACAAAAACGGAAAAAAAGACCCACCAACGGCCGAGCAGTAAAGTTGAACACTGATAGTTCCGACCTGGGTTCGATTCCAAGCGAACGGGCTTGCTGCATGGGCGTTTTCGTGTTGTTCATGTGTAACGTGTATGCTAGCCAGTTTCACTTCGAATGACTTGCACGAAAGCATCCCTCCCTTTAGGCAGATAACCCTTGCGTGCTTTGCAATAGTAAAACAAACCAAACAAAATCGAAAGCCAATGACAACAACAACAAAAAAAAAACATCATTCTTACCAAAACGAAATTTTGAAAAAACACTGTGATTACCTCGAAGATAAAACTGTCACGCATGACGTCCTTCAACCCGTCTATGTTCCTTCCGGGGAGATCCAATATGCCGTAGGTGACGTCACTTCCGGATGTCATGAGATCCAAGATGGCGGCGGCCACGCCTTTCTATAGCCTCGGACGTCACTCGATTGCTCCAGGTTACTACTCTAATTGTTAAGTTCCAAACCAGTTTTGATGGAAGGAATCCCGGGGAACTGTTCGAAGGTCTCCTGCCGCTCTTCTCCTATCACGAAGCTCTCAAGAGGATTTTCACAGTCATTATACACTTATAAAACTCTATGCCTGCCCAGAGATTCGAATCCGGACTCAACGGTACGGCAATTAGCATGGTACAGTGCGCTAGAGTGTGAGACAGTCAGACCGAGGCTATTGAGAAACCCATACACGGTTATCTACTCACACCCCGGAGGCGATTCTGAGAGGCCGAAACC
Organism: Stegodyphus mimosarum; assembly: GCA_000611955.2. Classification (NCBI taxonomy): domain Eukaryota; kingdom Metazoa; phylum Arthropoda; class Arachnida; order Araneae; family Eresidae; genus Stegodyphus; species Stegodyphus mimosarum. The sequence goes on from KK117051.1 coordinate 88,986, forward strand.
CCGAAGCACAATCTTTAAACCATTATTTAATATGTAGCGATCATATAGCCCTAGACAGACTTGACAATAACCTTACAGTCCCGGCCAAGCCTGTATTTAACACCATACAGACCAGGGGCGGCCAAACTTACTGCGGTAGGAGCCGCATTGTAAATTTCGTGAAACCTCAAGTGCCACAGCTGGATTTTCCAAGAGTCAAAGCCATGTTTATATTGTTTAAAAATAACGAAACATTTTTATATAATTAATATGGTTTTATAAAAATGCGAAACTTTATTTCGACTGCTTTGCGTTCAGAAATGTATGTTCCAACAAATTATAAATTCAAAACTGCCTACTACACGATGCATTTGAGTAATATTCTTTCAAGTCAGCACGCGTCGATACACGCGTGCTGACGTCAATCTGGCTGCAGCTGCATCCCTCCTTCTTCCCACATTTCCTTGTTCCAACCATGTTCGCCATAGCCGATGCACCGTGCTCGCATCCATGTGGGTATCAGCTGCGATTTGACGTAAGGACCAGCCCGCCCTTCTCAGTGTGATCACCATACCCCTCGTAAAATCGTCTATCTGCTGGAAGTGCCTTCGTTGACAGCGGCGTGGCATTTTCTCCTATTACACGTATCCTCCGGGACAAAAACAACTTTCTTCGCTATTTCGTCTAGCAGAAATAACGACACGAATATTGCCCATTCTGCACGTTCCTTCCCTTATATCTTACTTCACGTGCGTCGGAGAGCTGCGCATTTCACATTATTCGCATAACTCAGTGACGTGCGTCTACTCTAAAATTTGCATAAATTTCCGACCACTCCTTCTTGGTGTTGCATTTTCAATGTCGAGCAGTGTATATATATATAAATATGCAATATATATAATCACACATATAGAACAAATTAACTATATTCATATATATTTTATGCTCATTAAAAATAACTATTTCAAGTGAAAATACAATAACTCTTGCAGTAATATTTAATTATAACTTTGTATATTTCACAAAGTGAAACATATATAATGATTAAAAATTTTGACATGGAAAACATTAAAAATATCCTTTTTGAAAAATGGCAAATAATATTAAGTAGTACAAATAAAACACCTGCTCAAAAATTTATGGCATAGACTTTTCAAGCATATTTATAATTTAATTTTTCCTGCTTTTAAAGAAGAAAAATCATCAATAATTTTTTTCAACATCTATTTGATTACTTAACTCATGTTCTATAGATGGCCATGTTTGAAAGTTTTTCTTGGCCTAGTGAAGATCTCATATAATTCTCATATTATATTTGATATTTTCAGCGAGAAAAACATAATTTCATTATCAGTTCATTTCAACCGCAGTAAAATTTGTCTTTAGGGTTAATGGTGTCAGTAAACGGAGAACAAAGGATTGCCATACTTAAAAAATTATTCACAATATTTACTTTGAAAACAACAATACAGTCATAAGAGATAAGAATTTAACTGTGCTTACTAGGCAGCGCTAGCTCTGTAGAAAATTGCGAAGTTCGGCTTGTTATGAAACGAAAAATATCACATACTTTAATACGAGCTATGGTTTCGTTATATTGTTTGCAATATTGTTTTACCACAGTTATGTTATTAATGCATCTAAATTCATTACAATTCTTAATTTAACCTGCTAATCCTCTGTACATTGCAATTTTAATGAAACATGAATATGGTTATAATAATGAAGCCATTTCGCATTTCTAAAATTATACGAACATGTTTCCGTTATTGATTGAAATTCTCTTGTGTGCAATTAATTTTATAGCACTTTCATTTTCTTCATCATCATCATCATCTTTTTTTTTTCCACCTTTAAAGCAGTTCCACAAATAATCCTCTTCGGTATGTTAAGTAAAATAGTAAAATTGCGATTTTCATTTTAAGCACTTAAAGAAATATTTTGGATCGCGGAAATTTTTCTTAACAATTACTAAGTCATGATTTCTACATTGATGGTCTTTCTATGAGTGTTCGCGTTCAGAAGTGGCCGAGGGGTAACATAGGCAACTTGTTCTAACAGTTTATTGTAGTGATCGAATTGACTGCATTTAGTCATCTGTACTTTGAATATCAAACAGTTCTATCAGAACATCCTGCACGAAAGCATCGCTTCTAAAGCATATAGTGTCGCAAGCATCATTATGATAGATTAATCAAATGAAATCAGCCTTTAATATTCACAGAATCTTTCATCAGTTAAACTATCCACCCCAGACGAAAAGTTTATTCGAGCTTGAGCAGAAATTTATATGCTATCTAATTTAAATATGCCAATACTTTGGCTGTCAGACACTTTTCTTCCCTAACAGTCTCATGATAACTCGACAATAAAAGCATTATTTTAAAATTAACAAGATTTAATGATACTTCATATTGTACCCTTACTTTTACTGCGCCTCATAAATTAACTCAAGAAACTTCTATTTGTTAAATTTAGCGACTATGACAGGTATTTATCATTAATTTTTATTCACGGCAACGAGTATTTCGTAAATTGTTTAGCAAAGAAGCATATCTTTTAAATATATTTTTATATCGATCACGTTAGAGTCAACGGAACAAAACTAAATTTTTTACGCCAAAATCAATTAGAATTAGCCAGAACAGTTTGTCTTAAATCTGCCACAAAGTACTCAAAATTTTAAATTTTTAGTTCTCTAAAACTGAAAAATTTATTTTATTACTTCAGTATAAACAATAGAATTATTAAAAAGCATTTATCTTACCTTATATCTTTACATCCCAGTTGACAAAGAATGAACCAATTTGTTTAATCCGACAGAATCTGCTTCAGAAATAACTTTAAATGAAACAATCCATGCAGTTCCCACACAACTTGAGTGTGAATACAAACAAAAACTTCAATTCAATTTCAAAAAAAAAAAAAAAAAAAAAAAATCATTAAATTAAATATGATAAAAATTTACATAAAAACATAAAAAAATCTGAAAGGTTTCAGCTTTTAAATTGCGTTCAAATGGGCGTTTTTTAACGCTTTATGTGTTACCTTTATTTATTAAATATCATGTTTTTCGAACTTAAATCGTAAAATTCAGTTCAACAGAAATATCGTAAAATAATTTTAAAATCAGTATATCTTTAGAATTTCTGATACACAGTTCCGCGCGCTTTAGATAAAAAAAGTTTCCGCCCCCCATTGCATTGCTCACTTTTAAATCATTTGAGTTTGTCCATCAAAAATTCGTTAAAGTTTTACAAAATCTGAAATAGATAAAAAAACAAATTCCAAATTCGGGTTTCCAAATGCGCATATTCGGGTGGAAACGTACGTTATTCAAAATTGGAGGGCTCTAGGTATCGTTGTTTTATCACATTTGGAGAAATATACATACATTTATGCAGATTCTTCATTATGTGATTTCTTTAAATATAATACAGGTGCAATATTTTGTGGCAACAGTTTGAAAAGTGATTCAGACTTTTAATGTTTCGCAAAATCGCAAAACGAAAACAATAGTCCTTCAGGGAAAAAGCCCCTTTGGACTAAAAAAAAGTGAAATAACTAATAATATAGTACATTTCATTTTCAATCACCCTTGTTTATTCTTCGAATGCTATTCCAGAAGGCGTTTATGAAATTCCAAAACTCAGTAGTTATGTCGCCGTCTATGCTCAGTTAGTGGACTTTGACAAGTTTGTTATGACTAAGTAAAGAGGTTCAAACTAATGAGAGAGAACAAAGTACAACTAATGTCAGCAGTACTATGAATGTTTAGTCTATACAATTCGCTGTACAAAGTGTAATTAGTTCCTTAAAGCTACTTTCAATAAAAACTTTAACGTTAAAAAATATTATATATACTACTGTGAAAGCTCTTGTCCTTTCAGAATAAATTAATGCTATAAGTTTTTCTTTTTTTTTTTTAGCTGGATTGTTTATAACGCAAAATTCTTTTAATATTCACTGATGTATTCCGAAATTAAAAGTTAAAAATCATAAGCTTTGAAAATAATTTTCGGAATTTTTGATCGAATAGCTAATTTGGCGCCTCTTCTATTTGATCACCTGAGGCAAGTGCCTCACCTGCCTCACCATCGTCCCGGCCCTGACCTTAGCTCTTCCAAGAGTGGGTAAAACTAGTATCCTAGGAGGACTATCGAATCTTCCAAGACAATGGATCGCGACTGTCATTTTGAAGCAAGGAATTTACACATAAAGAATATAAGCACTAGCTGTTTAAAATAAAATTAACCCAAGGGGAAAAAATTAGAGAGCTTTACTTTTAAATTGCCTTCGTACTGTACATTTTGTGCTATCCTGATGGCTATTACCTGTTCTAAAAGTAACATGACTGTGATAGAAATTGGCAGAAATAGAACTATTTGCAATTCTGTTTGTTATTCTTGCGGAGAGGTAGCTTGAAATCGATTAAATTTTTACATACATAATTCAAGAAAGCAAATTACTATTTAATGAAGAAACGCGTCATCGCATGATTTCTATCTCAAAATGCAATTATATGTCGAAAATTAAGCTAATGTTTATTGAGAGCATGTCGTCTATAAGGGGACAAACAGTCCCAAGGTCGCGAGCCGCAGTTAATGTGTCGGAGAACCGCATGCGGCTCGCGAGCCACAGTTTGGCTATACGATAGTTCCAGCATTGCGAAAACCTATCTCCATGGTGAAAACAGTTAATCTCCCACTTACTGACCACTCGCAACGTATGGACATTACGAGTTGCCAGCTCGGGGGGGTCGAGATAGCTCACTCTCACCTTGCCGCCCCTTCCCCACTTCGAGGGAAACCACATTCGCTGGGGAGTTAGCACGGTATAGGTGCAGGTTGAAGAAAGGCTGGGACCTGTGCACATGTAAGCATATTGGGTATCACTGGGACTTGCTAAATGATAAACTTTCGCCACAATTTGGAATTTTGAGAGAGAACTCCCTGAGGGGCTCCATGGGTCTTCCACCCCTCTGTCACCAACCTCTTGCCGCTCAGATGCTATGTGCTAACAAACATCCATACTTTCTCCGGGATTCGAACGCGGGCCTTTTGATACGGCAGTAAGCGTCACTAACCACTATCTATGCTGGGCGGCAGTCAGCATGGTACTGAATCGATAGCAGTCATTCAGTACCGCTCTGTCAGTATTAATATTTTGAAGCCTCAGAAGGCATAGATTGATACTAATGGTACAATCATAAAATTTGACGACAATCACCGATCGTGCAGTAAAGTCACTGAAACTCCTAGATTTTATATATACATATTATTTATTATATTTAAATATTAAAAAAAATTTTTTTTCCATTTGCAACACCTATTGGTTATTGGCAACCTATTGAACACATAAAAAAATATTAGATTAAAAACTGGTTACCATTTTAATTATCAAAATTTAAGTTACAATACTTGATTTCACACTAAATTTAAATTATAAATTTCACACTAAATTTATAATTATAGTGTGAAATTTGGGCCTATTTAAAAGACTTAGGTTTTAACCGTAAATTAGGATCCACTTTTAATTTTGTTCTGTATTTATTTTTCAAATATAACAGGGAAGATAATCTTTGTTCACACAAACAGGTTGTGCAAAAAGGCAATAAAAATTTAATAGTTTTATTTGAAGTGCCTTTAAATTCTTTTTTTCGGTTCAGCCAGAAGTTAACGAGTGTGTTATTTTTTAAATCTTCAGTTAGAGTTCGATCACAGGAAATTTCTGTAAATTGTTCTTTTTCTTCAAGAGATTTTTGAATTTAATAGTTAAAAATATTTTGTTTCTTTGCGTACCACCTATTTTTCTTTTGCGAACCACTGGTGGTACGCGTACCACCGGTTGAGAATCGCTGATCTAGACGATGTAATAATATGGACGTTTGAGGAACATGCAAAATAGCAAGAAAGTGCTGCAGAAAGTTAGAGAAGCCAGCTTAAACATGAGCTTTTGGAATGTAAATTGTTTTACCGTCCTTTAAACTATCTTGGTTTCATCATTTTTCTACTAGTTTATATACATAGGTCGGGCAGATGGACTACAGTCAGATGACTGCACAGACTTGCACATACTTCAGGATAGTTCTTTAGATACTCAGAGTTATAGAAGTAATAGAAAAGTGATGGTTCTTCATAAGAAGGTGATAATCCTGGGACGGCGTGCAGCCCCAGCTAACTGGGAGGAGGAAGACAGAGCGAGAGGTTTTGAAGAAGATTCTAACTACATTTTTCAGTATTAATTTCCTTAATTGTTACTTTAAAAAAATTTTAATTTCTTTCCCATTTTTAATCTCTTCAACTCGGTCTACTCTTCTTTGTGTTTTCATCATTTTATGCTGCCCCCGTTAATACCTGTTTAAGGTATTTCTCCCGCCTTCTTCGCATTCCTTCGTGGTGTAGTGGTCAGCACGCTAGCCGCGTATCGAGAGGTCCGAGGTTCGAGTCTCGACGAAGGCGTTGCTCAATTTTCAATACTCCTGCTTCAATAATACCTAATGTCTTCAGAAGTGCCGCTCGAACTAAAAAAGGTGGTAGATGATGAGTCGAGGTCCTGTTTAAAGCAGCTCATTAAAGTCTCTACCACCAAGATTTGGCAATTGGGTCCCCTAATTCCCAGTCGCCCTTTAAAAAGGGGAGTAATATAGGATATTTCTCTCGCCGTCTTCGCCTGCCTTCGGGGTGTAGTGGTGAGCACTCTCGGAGCTTATCGAGACCTCCGAGTTTCGAGTCCCGGCGAGTGCATTGCTCATTTTTTCATGTCTCCTGATTTCAAAAAATGCCTAATGTCTGTACACCTATTTTTACTTATTTCACTTAACTTAGCTTATTTTCCCTTTCATTTTATTCTAATATTTTACTTAGTCGTTTACACATTCTTATTTCCAGTTTTAATTTTCCATTCACATAGCTTTTCTCCTTTCATTTTACTTAATTTTAGACTCTGTTATCAATTTCTTTTACCGTTTTTAATGCCCATGATTTTCAAGGTCATTGCTCCTAAAAATTTTTGACTTATCCGTTGTATTTTCTAATCGTAATGTCTTACTTCATTCTCTTGATTTTCATTGATACCATTATTTTACTTAATTTTTATGTAAACTTAAATCTTTTTGCATTTTTTAGCGTTTTCAGTTTCCTGTACATTCCAATATTTTCAAGTTTAGTACTTGATTACGGACTCGTGTCTGTTATTTATTATTCTTATTCCATTTATATTATCACTTTCTTGTTTAACAAATGTCTTATATTGCTATATAAATTAATTTACGTGTTTTATTATTTTCACCTTGTAATTGCTCACATAATGTTAGCTTTTACTGAAATTAATTCTATTATTTTACTTAACTTTAGATAATTTTCTTACTTTATTTATTTGTTTATCTATATTGTATATTTTTTACCTTTATAATTTCTTGCATATGGTCAGTTTTGTTTCGATTATAACATACTTCCTTACTTGACTCAATCTGACGTGCAAGTTGCGAGTTGCTTAATTGTTTTTTTCATTTCAAGATCGGTGCTTATTTTCTTAATTTTTCTTGTATATTGCTATATACTTAGTTATTTCCTAGCGTGATATTCAGTTTTAATACTCAGTTTAACATTTACTAAGGAAATGGACTTAGTATATTTTCAGTATGATATTTTAAAACGAATTCATAAATTTCAACCATAATTTTATGATTATGCACTGTTTCAACCATTTGCATTTTAACCGGCCTTTTAACTTATCACGTTAACTTACTTCTAATGCTAGTACTTCTTCATTCAATTTATTTTTAAATTTCAACTACTGTAAAAATGTACTGACTACTGTACTACTGTACTGACTGTAAAAATTTTAGCTTATTTTCCTTTTCATTTTCTGATTAATTACGGCTATAAAATCGTCTGCTTTCGTGGATAACTGTTTGGAGAAAATTAATTACATAAATAAATTACGCAAATAATTACGTAAATAAAATGAGAAAACATTGAGCAACTAGTGATTTCAGATCTGGAGTCAAATACCAGTGTTCAACAGTTTTACTCATTTCTCTAAATTGCATTTTGAAACTCAAGTTATGTTCAAACATATGAATTATAACCTTTAATTGTTTTTTATTCGAACTTAATTAAGTACCAATCGAAATCCCCTTCTCTTACATTAAATAATTACAAATCTGTTTCACTTACATTCTGTTTCACAGTCATTTATACTACGATTTTCATTAATTAAAAGTCGAATATTTACAAATGATTTCAATTTATGAATTACATACTTCAGTAAACATACTCTTTTTCAGTACCTTTGCTCAAGCACATCTAAACGTGTAGTTGATTTAAGATAATAAGCAAATATCATTCTTTATTCTTGCAAGCACAGTCAAGGTTGTCCGCTTTATAATATTTCTTACGCACGCATTTTGAACACATTAGGAAATGTGTTACTTTTCTCGATCTACTGGCAATATACTCTCATAATGAGGATTTTTTCTCATTATATAGTTATTATGTTTTTAAGTTAGCATATTATTATAATTATCATTATTATATATTAATTCTGAACTCTGGTACGGCAGCTAAAAGAGCTGGTTGTTCGATGTTTCGAATTCGAACGTTTCCAGAATTCGAACCATGGATGTTCCCATTGCTACCCGGAAGTGCTACCAGTTACAATACGAGAGCACGCATGGGAAAAGGCGATATCCCTATAGCATATAAAGTTCGCCACGAAGGCAAATAGTTTTATAACTGTAACTAGCAAGTGAATGAAAAGGATAGTAAGAAAAATTATAAGGCATTTTCTCCCTCCTTTCTGCATGCCTTCGTGTATAACGGTAGCATACCCGGTGCGAGCATTCGAGAGGTCCAGGTTCGAGTCCCGGCGAGGGCATTGCCCCTTTTTCAAGTGTTCGACTTCAAAATAACCTAATGACTCTATAAAATTAACATAATTTATGTGTTTAAAATGTAAAAAAAAAAAGTGAAAATTTATAGACTGAAAACTGTGAATTCCTTCTAAAATGTCAAACTTCAAACATATCAAATTCGTTTCCATGGTAAATTATACTGTGGGCATCAAGACTAAACATTAAGCTAAAATACAACTAAGTAAGAGAATCTATGAGAAAGATTAAGCAAAACATTTCCGAGCATTAAAGCGTGAATGGCAGTTTACAGTAAAAGGAAACGTGTGCATAAAATTATATCAAGTAATAAGGGAATGTATCACATGTAAGAAAAGAACTGTTACAGTTGGGAAATGTAACAGATACAAAAATAAATAAATAAATAAATAAATAAAAGTTAAAAATAAAAATAAACAGAAAAAATTAAAAATTAAATCTAAAATTAAGTTAAATATCATAATTAGAAATAGTACAGAATATCTGCAGGTTTAAACCGATATAACAAGTAAATTAAAATGCTATAACACTCTAAAATATAGGTTAAATAAGGACGACTGCTTTAAACTAATCGAATGCAAAGAATAATAAGCAAATGTAGACCCCAAAGCCAAATTTTAAAATGCCGGAGGTAAGAAATCACAAAGGTTACAAATGCCAAAGAAATTAAATATAAATTAAAATATTAAAGTTAATAGAGATAGTGGGAATAGAGTGAGTTTTTGCGACTGGAATATACAACGCATGATACAAAAAACTACGAGGAAGCTAAGAATACGTTGGAAATCCCAAAGATGAAAATGCGAAAGAAATTAATAATAGCGTCTAAAATTAAGCAAAATAGTAAAATCTAGGTCATGAGAATGCCTATTTAAAGTCGGACATAAGAAAGCACAGATAACTTAAGCTGAATAAGGCAAAACTGTAAACTGTAAAAACAAGTCTTAACAGTTACAGTATATGGAAGTCCAAATTTGAAATTTTAAGCTACAGAGGTAACTAATGTTAAAGAAGTTAAAATTAAGGTATTAAAGGAAATTACTGTCGAAAAATAATTACAAGTTCCTCCAACGCTCATCACTTACCAAACTATGACGTCATCCTCCCAACCAAGCTCTGTTGCATTTTGTTTGCACTATTCTTTCGTTCTCAGTTAGCTGCGGCTGAACGCCACCCCTGGGTTTTTGCTTGTGGATTTCTTCCCGCCCCGCCTCCTGATCGTGAACCGTCACTTTCTTGCCACTTACAAAGATGGGTCTGGGATCCATATGTGAAATGTTTCTGAGTAGCTACTGGCGAAGAATTACTTTTGATAGACGATAAAGCTGAACCTTAGCCAACGATACTTATCTCTAATCTTAAATATTTAGAATATTTTATTTATTATTTCGATCCTTGTTGGTGTCATTTAACCAATCAATAATAAACGGAAAGTAATTTACCGTCCTTAAAAATTAAAAGTCCGCATGCTTATAATCTTTATGCATAAGCAAGAGCAAAATCTTACACAGAGCTATTACAGTAACTGAAAATTGATGGAAGGAATTGCTTAAATTACTGCAAAGCGATCGAGAGCTACCTGCTTAAAGACAGAGATACCTTCGTGGAGGGAATTTTAAAGGAAATCACTACGCATTCACATTATAAATGGATAAATGCAATGAAAACTGTCATGCAGCTAGCCTGCTTGCTTGGATTTGAACCTGCGACGAACTCCCAGTTTTCTACGGTATTTCAGATTGACCGCAAGGAGGCTGTGGAAATATGATGAAAGTAGGATTAAGAACGTACGATTACAAGTTCCGTAGGATTATACATCTTTTTCTGTTGTGGATATAGGACTAGAGTTCCGGGAGCAATGAGTATAATTTTTTACCAAAATGCCCAGTGGGAAGGTAGCTTAATGACCCATCACTGGTAAGAAAGACCAAAGAATAAAAATTCTCGAATGTTACTGATTTTCACTGTACCCTTTCTGACATTACTATATTTTCAAGTATTTCTTTAAACTGATTGTCAGCTTGTTTAACAGGGACTTGGGAGCTGAAGGCCCTGTTATTAGAGGTTCTACTGTATTTAGGTGCCTCCCTAATCATCTAAGGAGTTAATAACAATTCAAACTCCCAGACAATGCCCTGCAAAGTTTTTTAAACACTATATATTTTTTTAATCTTCACGGACTAAGGACTTGTTCCATGTATACGTTATTGGCATTAAAAAAATTACAGATTACAGTGAGTTTTTAAAAACTCCACTATACTCGTTTCCAAGAACTGTTTAAATTTGGCCCAAACCCGACTAAGTATTTTTCAATTTTTGACCCAGAATTTCTTTATTTATTTGATAATGAGAAAACACACGCGGAAATATGAAAGCCTAAAGGAAGGATTGTTTTTGAGGATTATTTTCTAACGGAAATTGTCTTGCATTTACTTTATCCATGACGGAAAATCTATGCAGCCAGCTCGTTAGCCGAGATGATGGGACAACTATAAGCGATCAACGATCTCAAACACTTGGCTTCTTGGTTAGAGAGGAGTTATTCCAGATTTAGTCCACAGGAGTTAAACGATATGAGGTATGGAAGTTATGTGATACGGTATCAGTAAAAAAAAAAAAAAAAAAAAAAAAAAAAAAAAAAAAAACATTACTTGCTTAACATTTTTTAGAAGTCAGTAAGTCTTTGATAACAATACCAGCTATTAAATATATGCTTCACCTTCATTGTTATTACTTTAACTAGATATAGCCCACGTAAGAGTTCCTAATAGAAAGTTATTTGAATATGGCAGAGCACACAAGGGCTATTTGCCTAAAGGGACAAACGTGGAGGATTTTTTAAGGGAAACTGGCTCATATTCATGTTACACCTAGAGACAAAAAACCATGTAGCCAACCCGTTCGCCTTGGCTCGAATCCAGATTGAATTACCGGTATTCAGCAGTCTTAACTATTCGGCTATTGGTGAAGCCAGATCATGGCAGAAAGGGTTTCGTTATTTCTTTGTTTCTTGAATGAAAGTATTCATTGACACACAAGAAAAGGATTTGGGATAAAATGTCAAGTTCGTATTGCAAATAACATAAAGTTCGGTCACTAATATACATTTTAATCTTTATATATTATTTTATATATTTTTAAGTTTCAGAGCTAAAATTCTTTAGAATTAAAGCTTTCGTTTATGAAGGCATACATTTTAGAGAAAATGCTTGAATAAAAATACGCTACATAAGCTTAAATGAATCAAAAATACTGTTCAAACCATTTACTTACCTTTTAATTTTCTTCTTACTATTATTTTCTCGGCTAGCATTTACTTAAGTTCACTTAATTTTTAAAATAGCATTATTTTTGTTTAATTTATCATTAGTCTGTCATCTTTTATTTTATTTAATTAATTGATATTTGCTTAATTTTTATGATTTATTTTTATTCTTAAACTACTTTACTTACTCTTTTTTTACTTATTATAAATTTATTTTTCTTTTTGTAAAATTTTATCTTATTTGTATTAATTTTTTCCGTAACTTTTCTTACATTCCTTCGAAGCTCCCAAAGTTTTAATTTTCGAAATTAAACCCTATCAGAAGGCAAAAGTTAGGAAATAAGCTCGATGAAATAAGTAAGCCGGTTTCAGTTCTTAAAAATTCCATTCGTCACTCACTGTAAAAGCTTTACCGTAGTCTTTTCTAACGGTTCTTCTGAAACATTGTTTTAGATATCAAGGTTTTTTTCTGCAAGCCCTTCATGATAAGCGATAACGAGGTTGAGGGTCTTGATAATACAGAGCAATTTTCTAATCTTTCAGAGGGCCACTTAATGGCTTCCGGAGCCAAAGAGTGCTTATTTCATCAGTTTTTTAATGAGCTCAGCGGCAAAAAAGAATGCCAATTCGGGATAATAACAGTCGGCGGACGTAACTTTTTTTTTTTTTTAAGCTCGTAACAAGTAAGAAAAATAAAAGCAGAAAAGTGAATTTTTGAAGTGAGGAGTTTGCGAATTATTATTATGTTAATGCACACAGATACGGCATTATGAAATTGTTAAATTAAAGGAATTAAATTTCATTTCTCTATCTCTATGCATTTTTATGACTTTAATTAAGTTTTCTCTTGATGAAATGCTTCAGCTTTCTTTCTCTGCTCATACTGCATATATAAGCGCAAGTTTAAGAGGTGAACCTGAAAATCGTAAGAAATCAGTGCAAGTGAAACAGATGTTTTATGCTTCACGCCATTCGTTAAGTGTCCCCAATATATTTTTTATATCATTCTAAAAGTGGAAAAAGTGATATATTCTGAAAAACCTTTGCACTACAATTGGTCATTTAATTAAGGAAAAGTATACAGCTTTCTGCTTAAAGTTCAAACCAGTTTTGGACAAGAGAATTGCAGGGGACGGAATCCGAAGTTCTCGTATTTCTCTCACCCTATCACTTACATTTTAAAAGGATTTTCGTGTCTATAAATTTTAAGTTCCTCATTTCGCAAGAAGCTCCAATTACAAATATTCAGAGGTGGTGGTGGAAAGTATAATTTTCAGGGTGGCCCAAATTCTGCAGATTTTCTTTCAAGAATAGGAAAATCATGCAGCATACATTTTCGATTTTGATTCTCGGTTATTAATATAGGTTTCGATAAATTAGTCAGCGTAATGATTTTAATTATCTGTATAGGTTTAACTAATTAATTAACATAATAATTAAAATCATTAATATAGAATTCATTAAATTAATAAACTACTTTAAGTTTCTTGATAATTCGTGGATTATATCAGATTGATCGGAAAATGATGTATGAATGAGCCAGCCGATTCCAAAGTGAGAGAGAAGCATTGTTGCATAAATTTGCTTATCAGTGTAATACCCACCATATTCTACAACTTCTGCCTATATTTCAGGGTAAATTTTCATTTCCCTTTTTTTAAGAATTCTCTTGGTTTTTTTCGTAAAATAGTCACACGTTGTAGTTTATACATCCTATTTAGCGTGGAATTTTTTTTTCGTAAAAAGCTGCTGTAATCACTTAAACAGATGAATAATGGAGAGAGCAGTATCTAAGATATTGAATGCGTAAATTGGATGAGTAAAGTTTCCCCGTTATTAATCTTTTGTCGAGTCAGTCCTGCAGTATACGATTTAGCGTTGTCCTCCTGAAGAATCTCGCCGTTATCTTTTGATGAATGCACGTTGCCTGGTGGCTAAAGCTTATTACAGATTATCGAAGTGATGATAATCTATATCTGCTTTAACCGTTTTGAGTATTTTATAATGTTTTAAAATTTACCACACCTTACATATGCAGAGTAAAACCTTCTTTGGAAGCAATCCCGGTTTTCTATTGGTTTCTGTTTTGAGCACAGTCACTCTCTTTTTCGAGAAATAATAGCATAAGAAATTTTTTTCATGATAAGTCGTATTATGTCTTAAGAAAGACTGCACTTCATTTCTTGTGAACAAAAAAGTAAAAAATCGAAACTCATTGTAGAGGGTTTGCAGTTGTGAGTTTATGTAAAAACTAAGCATCAGCACAAGAAATGTTTCCTATTTAAACCAGGAGATCCATTTAGTGTTCGTTGTCCGCAGGAAGCTTCTCCTATATTTCTCTGCTGGTAATACTTGCATTTAACTCTATCTGTATCTCAAATTCATCATTTTCCACCTCTCTTGTTTGCCCGCTTTTGGACTCTTAAACTTCTTAAACCATCCTTGATACTGGCATTCGCTAAAGCTCTTGAATATACTCAAATTTTTTTCGACTGGTTCCTGCAGCATTTCGATGCAAACTAAGAAAGCAGAATAGGCTTTTCCTATAATATGATTTACTATGAATTAAAGTAAGAAAACGTTAGTTTAGTGGAAAAGAAAGAACGTCAAGGGTATACATGTATACTCTGTAAAATTTTAGATTATAAAATGAACTCAACATACTTCTGTGTGTTTTGTAGAGACATTAGGTTATTTCGAAGCAGGATTATTGAAAAATGAGTAACGCTTTCGCCGGGAATCGAACCACGGACCTCTCCATTACGCGTCGAGCACGCAGACCACTACACCACGAAGGCATGCGAAAAAGGCGGGAGAAATACCTTACAGTTTTTAATTTTTACAGGTCCAAACCCAGCACTTTTTTCGGTCATTTTCATGCGATATGATTTTATTATTAGTTAAAATTACGTTTTTCTCTTCGCATTGTTTTCCCATCTAAAGTTTACTGCATGCATACAACTTTTCCTTTGGTTGCATTACATTAAAATTTCAGCTAAAAAACGAATTTAGGTGCTTCTAAAATACTGAAGCCAATCTCTATGCATTTATTTATTCAGGAATTAAGAGCAAACTTACATATTTAAAGCGCAATTTGCTGATTTCAATAATCATTCTATGTGATTATTTCCTAAACATTTTCTATACTATTTTCTAAACATTTTCATTTTGATAATCTGGATAGTTAAAATAAAATGAAGCGATATATCTAGTTTAAATTAAATATTTTCCAAATTAAACTGTTAAAATTATTTACCTTTATTGTTGGCTTTTACATTACAAATGGTATTTTCAGACACACTAATTCAATTCACAGTAACAAAATAAATACTTTTTTTTTATATAAATCTATTTTTGTTGGAAACTTAATGTTATGACTATTGTGTTTTGAAAATGAACATTACAAACTGAGTACGATTTTAAGTTTGAAAGGAAACATGTTAATGCAAAATTTAAAATCAAGCAAAAAAGCAACCTCATTTTAATGTAGATCATGAATAAAACTCTATTGATTTCGATGGCGATCAGTGACTGTCCTTTTTTATTGATGAAGTTGAGGGACTCACTGAAAACTGAAATCCTTTTCAAATCCTTTCGCATGGCGTCCTTTATAAGCCATGTGTATTTAACATGACCTTTTTACTTCCTTGTACGAAGTAAAGGAAGTAATGTAATCACGAAAAATTCCGGGAACCATCTTTCAACGAAAATATCAATTTTGACCATTATCGACTGAAATTTAACGATGTTTTTACGTGACCTCTGTACGTAAGAGCACAATAAAGGACTTTTTTCCCCAAATGAATCATAAAACTGATTTAAAATGGATTCAGAAGAGATTCTTTCGTGGCGTCTGTACGTACGTATGCATGTATGTATCTTGCATAACTCAAAAACGAGTAGCCTTAGAAAGTTGAAATTTTGTATATAGGAATGCTATGGCATGCAGTTGTGCCTCTTCCTTTTTGGTGGGACCAAAAGTGTATATATATATACCCACTCTGTTACTCGGCTCCGTGAGCTCAGTTTTTTTTATTCTTATATGTTGGTAAATTGTGCATTTTTGCTTTAAAAATGATTGAATTATGTTTTTCTTATCTTCCTATTCCCCACAGTTGCTTCCTAGTGAAGCAGGGGTAGAGTAGAAAGTTTGATTGATTATCTTCCTTTTAAGGTTTTTATGCCTTTAGCTAACCTGAATGCAATAGTTGTAGAATCAACAATTTAAAAGTTGTTTAAGTGCGTCTAAGCCTAATTTTTTTTACCATAGCAGCCATATTTGTTTAACATTTGAAACTTAGCAGAATAGTGGATTTGTTACCAATCTAGAGAAACTAAGCTTCGCAGCAGCAAAGATATCGTCTTTTATGATTTCGAATTAAATTATGCATAATCCATTCTGGAATTATCATTTAAGTTATTACGTTATCCCATGTATTGACTCAGCATAGCCCCGACAACAAATTAAGTCAGTTTTTACGCCTTCAGTGTCTTTTTGCCGAGTGAGACCAAAAGTAAACTTTCAGTTTTGTGCAGCAAAAAATATGCCTTCTTGCCCGCTGGCCGAATTGCTTGGTTTTGCGTAGAAACTCTAATTTTAATTATAAAAAATGTTTTTAAAATTGTTTTAACTGTATTTATGTTTTATGTTTTTCTACGATTTCAATTTTTAATAAAGATATTTTGAGGTTTTATGTATTTTTGCCTTGTCTCAAAGTGAGAACTGAATTAATTGAATGAGATATATATCTCTAATGAAATTCGAGGAAACATGTTTAAATGAAATGCAGCAAAAAATATTCCGCTTAAGGAAGTCATGTGGTGTATACATCAGATTTTTTGTTTTCTGACTTAGGCTTAGAATATTACCTGCTTAGAGTGTCAGGACTGAGTGTTCTGTGCATGTGTTTAGCGTACATGGTGAAGTCTTTACTAGGGTCCTTAGCCTCAAGTCCTGAACTGGAACAGGGAGCTGAAAAAATGTTGGCTTTGTTCTGAGGTAGATACTGTGCTGGAGAATAACTGCACTTGAAGGGATTTAAAATCCTCTTTTATTAAATCACTATTATTTACACACTTCCAACTCGGGAGAGATACAGAAAGTAAAAGACCACACTTGGGCCTAACTTAACAATCAAATAAATTTAAACTAAACCTAAATAGAAATTAAATTAAACTTTGCTCGCAGAGCAGATCGCAGAGCTTGGCCTCTAACTAACTGGTGCGTAGCAAGAAATACTAATACTAGCGCACTTCAATTTATTTCAATATGCAATCACGTAGTAAGCACTATGGCTTATAATTTTAGCTGCTAGCTGGTCAGACGAACGTCTAGCAGAATGACCGTGATCTGAGACTAAAGCTCTCTCACACTAAGAGGTTTCTACCTCTGGTTTAAGTAGTACTTGGCTGTACTTCAAATTAGCATAAGCTGAAAACGCGCGCTTCTTCTGACGGGAAGTTGAAACAGAGAAGAGATAGAAAGATTTAAATTAAAATAAAACTTTGTTAGTTTAACTAAAACCTTACATACTTCCCGCCAGAATTGCGGTAGTTAAACTACTGTGGTCCAAACGGACCATGTTGAAACTCGCAATTCTAAACAAATAGTCAAAATTTAACTCTTCTAAACTTAGGCCAACCCTTACAAGGCAATATCTGTTTGTGAAAAGCGTTTACAGAAGAAACTTGCTTGGTACAATGTCTTCAAATTTTTTTTTTCATCTAAGTCTTACTCCTTCCAGCAAAATCTGGAAGGAAAGAAATTTTAGTACAACATAATAACAGTAAATTTCTAGGTACAATTCTTTATTCTTACCTGTGTAAATTCGCACACACACATTATCATTCAAGCACAATTAAATTCTTCCCCCAATGCTCTCTCACCGGTGTTGGATGCAAAGCAAACCGCCATTGCGGGTTTTCTGTGTTCGGGGGTGTTCAAATCTTCCACCTACGATCGACTAACATTAGTTAGAACTTGACATACGAGACCTCAAAAGACGCCCTATAACCAGCTAAACCTGAGGTTCTCACTAGCTTTATGTCTAACACTTTAAGTGTATTTGGTGGAGAGCCTATTTAACACTTGCATTCTAAAATTACTCAAACTTTAACTTTTCATGCATACAATTCGCAGTTTGCACATATAATTCACATTGATATTGCACTTAACGTGCATTGCTAGCATAATATTATTTGTTACATTTTATAACACTTTAACAATTTCATAGCAGTCATGAAATACAAATGTAGGTTAAATTTCTAAGCTTACAGCAAGTGCTTCCTATTCCTTTCTCAAGGTACTTTCCTGAAATACCACATTACACTGAAATAATAGTCCCTAGACTAAATCGTGTTCTTCAATTTTCCGATTTTTCATTCTAGACATTTTACAAGTCTTTCGACAAAGCGTCATACAAAATCATTTAGTTAACATTTTCTTTTCAGCAATTCATTGCTTTTACAAAATTAATCTATTTACAATGCTTAAGAATCTATTTTACAAACATTAAGTAATTTTAAGTCTTTGCCGAATTAAAATTTTTTTTTAAACAAGAGCATTTTTCTTTCCAGATGAGAACTTATCGCCCACTTGGCGTAAAACTCAACCTCGCTTGAGGTAAAATCGACCCTGCAACTTGCAGTACACTCGAAAATTAACTAAACTTTTGAATAAGAAATTCTACTTATCTTGTTGTCGTCATCCATCCTTTTCTTGGCCCAATCCTTGAAAGTTGAGTATGTTGCAGTTTGGTTCAGTCTCCTTGACTTTGGTTGTTGGCCCTTGGAAGCTTGCTCATCTCTTTTCCTTTTACAATTCCGTCGTTGTATCCTCGCGTATTTGCTCTGAGGAGGAGTTTGCTCTGCTGGGCGTTTGGTGGACTGGGCTCTTCGCTCCTGGGCCCTTGTTCGTTGCTGCTCCTGGTTCCTGCTGTATTCGGGACGTTGATTCTCAGGCTGCAATCGAGGCTGCTTGCTTCTCAGCCACCTGTCCGATGATTCTGCAGTTCTTTTGGATACATTGGGCTTTCCTTGCCCATTCTGCTTTCGTCTCTTGGTTTGCTCGTAGGTCCGTTCGTAGATCTGCTCACCTGCATCGTGAGACTTTCTTTTGAATCCACATTTTTGGTTCCTACTTCTACTTTGTTGAGGGGGAGCTTTCTTTTTCTGACTTTTCGATGCCGTTGTAGCAAGTTCCTGCTGTTATCGCTGAGGTACATCTTCCTGGCTAATCGATTGCCTCGGATCCTGAAAAAAATCTTTAAATACAGCCATTTTGCTGCGATTATAGAACGGCTTAATTTGATCCACATTTGCCGTGATTCTTTGTCCATCATTTCTTTTTAATATAACCACTGATTGTGTGACTTTTTCAATTATGAACGGGCCTTCAAAACGCGGAAAAAATTTCCCCACCTTTTCCTCTGGGGC
>KK117052.1:0-53007 GCA_000611955.2 Stegodyphus mimosarum
CAGCTCACTCGCGTAAGTCCTTCATGGTGTTGCAATTTTCACAAACGTGAGTGTATTAAAAGTACACAAATCCAGGTACAAAACGCCATGAAATTTTTTATGTTAAATCAAGAAAATAAATTTTTCTGGTAGAAAATTTGGGAAATTTGTGCTTTCTTAGCGACAACCCTGGCCGGTCAGAGGGTTAATGAAATTCGAGGAAATGTTATGCAGAATTATGCAGAGTTTGGTGTTTTATTCGCTATTAATGAATTAATAAAAGGTTTGATTTCTTCTAGTAGGTAATTAACTTCAGTATATATATTTTTTTAATCTGTGAAGTTGATTGTGAATAGTGTTATTTAAAACTTTTTTCGAATTGATAGATTCCCAGTGTATTAATTTTTTTTGTGTTAAAATTAAAGTCTCTTCTTTTGTAGCAAATTTTAATATTTTTACAATTAAAATATGTAAATCTAACTAGTTAATTTCTTTTTGAGTAGTATTAGTTTTATTTGCGACTAAACTAGAAAGTTAAATACTGTGTTCTTCTATTTGCTCAAAATTATTTATTACAATAATATCATGAATATATCTAAAAATAGTGTAAAGTAATTTTTATCAACTTGATTAAGAGATTTTTGGAAGTAATATACCTTTGTGAGTAAGTAAAGGTTACATAAATATGTGGAATAAGTAGTCCCTATAGGAATTCGGTCAATTTGTTGAACAATAAAGTCTCTAAAGTGGATGTAGTGATTTAAAAGTTAATAATTGAGGTGTATTTTCCAATTATCTTCCGAAATAAGTGTAAGAATTTCAGGAAAACTTTGAAAAGAGATAAAAGACTGTGGTAAATTTCAATTAATGGAAGAGAAGTGTACAAATTTTCAAAATCGTAGCAAATGATTTCTTTTACTTCCAAATTTTTAAGTGCAGAAAGAACAGGAATAGGATTATTAATAATCCAATTTAATGATGCTCTTTGTTAACAGATTAAAAAAAATATTACAATTTTTTGGAGCAAAAATGTAGTCTATTGCCTTTTTGTAATTTTTAGTACCATAGTAATAAAACGGAATTTTATAGAATTTTATGAAATTTAGGCAAGGCATAAAGGTTAGAAAAATTATTGCAGTCAGACAGTATTGAAATTTTTATTAGTCTGCGATGAGAAACTTTTAGCTCGTTGATGATAGATTAAACGATGAATTTTTTTTATTATAGGCAATAATCTGCTAAAATTCTTTGGCAATAACTGAACCATAATTTCTTTTTTTCAAATCATGCTGAAATTGTTACTAGCTTTGTTAAGTTTAGTGACAATAATGTTCTGCTTCAGCTCAAAAATTTCATTTTTAAATTCAGGCTTGTTAAGAAAAAAATGCAATTCGTGGTACTGTGAATATTTATTTTTGATACTGTGTAAAACTGAAGTTTTCCATTCTAAAAATGTGGTTAGTAGGAAGATTGGTTGTATAGCTTGTATAAACAATAAATTCCTGTAGGTCTTTTTCACTATTTATCTATTTGAACCTTGTATATTGGCCACAATTGGTGCCAAAATTCATAAACTTTCTTATATATATATATATGTTTGCGTGCGTGTGCTAATGACAACAGCCACGAAAACATCTACACAGGCATACCACTAAATATAGAGGTTTTAAATATTTAAATAGTTTGTGAAAATTCATTATAATACCTGATACGAAATATTGAGTAAGTTTCAAATAATGATCCAACATAGTAATTGACTTAAAAGATTTAACACAGTCATTTTAAGACAGAAATTTGAAACTGACATTAATTTTTTTAACACTGAGCTCTTGCAGCTCTTTGAGAACATTAAACTTTTCACAGATAGCAAATAAAATTATACATAAGCATCATACATAGCAGGTAATATTGACATGAATTCCAGATAATAATCCAACTTAACTTAAAAGTTTTAGCACATTCTGAGTTAGCTACGCATTTCAAAATTGACATTGCTTAAAAGTGAACTCTTACAGCTTTTTTGACATTTCTTGACTCTTTTCTCATAGATGGTCAACAAAATTACGCACAAATATCGTATATTGATAGAAACTCCATATAATGATTTAGCACAGTCAGCAATTAAAAAAATTTTAACGCCTTTTAGTATGACTTAACATAAGAAAGACTACACTTTCAAAAAAAGCATTATTTTAATAAAAACATTGGAGCCACGTAATTCTGCTCACATATATAACATTTTATTTACCATGAGCATCACACAAAATAAGTAAATAAAATACGTATCACAATGTACGAAACACATTTCTCTTTTAACCAGCTGTATTCTTAAGAAAAAAGGATGAAGAAAAGATACTGTGCTGGGAACCGTTCGGTGTTAGTGTTCCGCATTTCTCCCACGCCCTGATCAAAATATATGTGTGCTTAAAAATAAGTTAAAAATGATTCAAATGCAAGTATTCAAACAGGAATACTTCACAAATTACACTGGTGTGCAAAAATTAAGGACGAAGTCGAAAAATTAGCATATCAGCTGAACGAAGAGGCAGAGCGGACAGAAAGACCAATCAGGAGATTAAGTAAGGTGATGTACGGTAGCACATGCGCAGATATGCAGGTAGACGTAATGGGGGAGTGTCTGAGTAGAATAAAGCATGTTGTCGGTGTAAGATCAGTGTTTCTGGCAAAGAGATTGCACGTCGTATAGCAGTTAAAATCACACCGAGTTGCTGCCTCAGCGAGAAATGGCGAATAATCAATCTGTTAGACGACATCTGGATGCTTTTACCCGAGGTCGAATCATTGGGAAGTTGGAGGAAGGCCGCAGTGTGACAAGTGTGGCTGCAGAGTTCGGAATTGCTCACAGCATCGTTTCACGACTTTGGAGACAATTTCAAACTACAGGAACAGCTATCCGGGGGTTTAGTAGTGGTCGTCCACGAGGAACCACACCCGCAGATGACCGGTATATTGCCTTACAGGCCAGAAGAAACAGGCGGCAGACAGCGGGAGAAATCGCTAGACACACGACACAGGCGACTGGACGACCGATATCGCGTTTTACCGTGGCCAGAAGACTGCACGGTGGTGGTCTGTTTGCACGACGCCCTGTACGGTGTGTACCTCTAACGCCTGCCCATCGGAGAAGGCGTTCTCTGTGGTGCCGGGAACACCGGAATTGGAGAGACAATGAATGGGGACGAGTACTCTTTACAGATGAGAGCAGATTTAGTCTGAGTTGCGATTCTAGACACATACACATCTGGACAGAGCGGGGAACACGCAATAACCCCTTCAACATCATCAAAAGGGACTGTTTTGGAGGTCGCGGAGTTCTCGTTCGAGCAGACATAATGCTTGGTAGCCGGACCGACCTTCATATCTCCCAAGGAGGTTCGTCACCTGGGACTGCTATTGTAACGAGGTTCTTCTTCCTTACATGCGTCTTTTCACAAGGGCTATGGGTCCTCAGTTCCTCTTCATGGACGACAACGCTCCACCTCATCGCACAGTTACTGTCGAAGAGCTGTTGGAGAGTGAAGATATTGAACACATGGATTGGTCGGCAAGGTCTCTGGATCTAAATCCCGTCAAGCATGTACGGAACTTACTAGGGAGACCCGTGGCAGCACGTAACTTATCGCCAGTAACGATTCCGAAACTGCGATTGGTGCTACAAGAGGAACGAGCAGCAGTGTCTCAACAGCTCATTAACAACCACATATCCAGCATGCACAAATGATGTGAAACCTGCCTAGCAGTCAGGGGAGATCATATCCCCTATTAAAGACCGGATGTTTCTTGCTGGACACCCATCACAGGGATGTTTCGGCCTTCAGTCGCATTGCGCTCCATGCTACTTTTTCAATAAAGCTTCTTTTTATCCCTCTGATTTCTCTTTTAGTAAGTGTTGCTTACATTACTCATGTCCTTACGTATTGGGGATCTTACGGTATTAAATGTGTTGATTTAGAAAGCTTTTGTACAAAGTTATATTGAAAAAACCGTCTCGTCCTTAATTTTTGCACACCAGTGTAGATAAAAGATAAGAACACAATGAACTTAAGTGATAAATACAGAAAAGCATGTAAATGAACAAGAACTTTAACCAGGTTCATGAACAGGCCTTGGAAAATAATAAAGTATTTTCAATTTTATTTTGTCTATAATACATTTACTTACATTAAAATCTCCCGTTTTGACGGCTGTATTCGACATTTAGGCACAAGTTGATAAATCAGAGTGATTTTGTGTTTTGAAGCTTCAGATTCACAAATATTAAAACTTCAGAAATAATACAACTCAAAAGATTAGAACGACGTGAGAATATACTGTAAGCAAGCGAACGTGATAAATGACTTTTTTTTCGCTGTTTTTCGTGAATTCATAGATCGGTAGCAAAGTTTTAATGCACTGAATATGAACTATGATTTTTTTTCAAATTTATTACGATCATCGTTTTCCATTTACTTAGACTTTAAGAAAACATTTCGTGTTAATTTACCGTTTTACCTGAGATTTATCTACGTATTTACTTAATTTTTGCATTTTGTTTATAATTACAATACCGAGAGAATATGAGAGTACACTTTTTTCCCTCGAAAATGTCCATATTTTTTCCCCAACGTTATTTTTTAAGTATGTTTAAAGTAACCTATTAAACATATAGTTATCTTGTATTGCTCAGATAGACCTTGGTCTTGCCAATGTCTGAGGGAAGTCGCAGAGCTAGAGAATTTAAGTAATACTTTATCAGTACGCAGAACTTCGTACTGCGCTTTCGATGAAAATTGACGGAATTTAGTACTTCATTACTAAGCTAGGAGCCTATGTCTATTCGAAACAAATACACTCCAAAACTATCATCAAGATACCTCTATACAGATATCTTTTCATACTTTTCATGCCATTACATTTCCAATGAAATTTGATTCATTTCCAGATAGTTAAATGTTTGTTACTATTTTCGTATCCGAAAGCATTTCGTATCTTGTAAGAATCTTAAGTTTGACTAACGTTTATTTTATTTTAAAACTTTACTATCATCTCTTATTTTCCACTTCCAGCCAGAATTAACGTGTGAATATGTTTATGCAAATTGTACTTGCTAACGCTTAAGTATTTAAGTTGTGGCGGCTTTTTGCCAAGAGCGTAGTAGAAGGAGAGAAAGTGAGCCATCTTGCTACGAGTCTTCACGTGAGCTTCCCATCAGTTACTCTCCGCCTTTAAGGCTAGAGGTTTTAATCCTCTTGAAAGGTAAAGACGTATTGTAGTTTTCCGCAGTTTGCGTACTACAGACGTAGTAATTTAAAAGGCCAATCTTAGTGTTCGTCATCTGTGTAAAATATTTAAAGTTAGCTCCTATTTAAATTTTATTTAGTTAGTTGTCTTATATTTTACGTTCAGACCACAAGTGGTTGGTCTTTGTATCCCGGAGTGGGGGAGCGACTGTGAAACGAGGGAAAAAGTAAAGGTAATTTTAACCCTTCTCATCTTGTCGCCTTTTCTACTCCGTGGGACATAATTTGCAGTCAACTCACTGTCCAGTCAGGACATGTTATGTTCCCCAAGACAAATAAAAAGGAATACGAGTCTTGATAGTGGCGAAGGAGAAGACCTATGGCCGAGTTTCAAGAGGAAGTTGATGAACCCGTGATATTGGGCCAAAATTTAGAAATGCCAGCTGCCACCCTAGAAGGATTCGGGTACATCGTCCAGACCATGCGAGCATCAATGAAGCCAGCAGTGAGCTTCGATAGGAATTCTCCGCTGAATAACTTTTTGAAAAAATTAGATGACCACTTTATGTTATATCCAGTCCATGAGTTCCAAAAAGTGACTTTGGTTACTAGCGCTTTAAGGTGCCAAGCGCTTAGTTGGTTCAAGTGCATCGGAAAAAATCTTTTGGGCCAACTGGGAAGTCCTACCTACACTTACAAAAATTTTAAGTCTGCTTAGTAAATGCTTTCCCAGTAGTAAGAAATCGTGCGAAATTAGAAACGGAACTCTTCAGCACATACCAGCAAAGAATTGAGGACCTCTCAAGCTTCATTTTGAGAAAAATACAATTACTTAAACTTCTCTAGGGAAACCGGCCGGATCCTGAAATCATACAAGTAATTTTGCCTAGGTTACTTTCCCAGGTACAAGATTTTATTGAATTAAGAAATCCGACGACTTTGGAAAAGTTATTTGAGCTTGCAATCCAGTTTGAAAGCAGAAAAATGGCGGACATTGAAAGAAGACGCCAGTACGGGCAGCGAAGCCAATTTGGCGCGCCAAGGCCACAGCACAGGCAAGATCGCGGCTACAGAAGCAAGTCGAATCAGTGGTCAAAGAAACCTGAATATTCAAAAACAGCCAGCGAAAGTCGACAGTTCAAAAATAAGCCGGACAAAAAGTTTGAAGGCCAGAAGAAAGGCCCGGAAAAGAAGAAAGAAGATTTTAACTGGAACGGATTTCTGGTGACGGGAGGGTGCGGAAATCCGAAGGCCAAGAAAATCCCTCTACCATCAAGTTCAATGCAGTTATTGTGAAAAATTTAGTTCTTCCGAAGATTGAAGTGTTAGTGAATAACATTCCAGCTACCGCCCTCCTGGATACAGGAGCTCAGTGTAGCTTTGTGGCAGAAGAATTTTTTAAAAATATTTTCGTCCGTATATAATCTACAATTCGGATAATACGACGGTGATAGCAGCCCAGGGGGAAAGAAGCAAAAGTATAGGTAAAGTACCACTGTATATCCGCATTAAGGCGGACAGGTAAAAATTATCTTCAAGCAAACATAATATTGGGAGTAGATTTTCTTTCAGCGTCCGAAGCAACACTCGATTTCAGTCAAGCATCACTTAAGCTGACAATGAAACCGGTGCCGGAAATGAAAGCGGACCCCCCCTTCCCAACATTGAAGTTTGAACATTTGCCTGTTGAAGAGCAAGAAAAACTACGCCAAGTGGTAAGTGAATTTTCTACTTTGTTCAGACATTCCAGGATTTACGCAAGTGACCAACCATGAAATAAATACGGGAGATTCATAGCCAGTTCGCCACAAGGCTTACCGCTATGACAAATCTAAAGAAAAAATTATAGAAAGGTGTATTAAAGATACGGTAATTAAAAAGATCATCACGCCCATCTCCAGTAGTTATGTTATCCGGCCTGTTTTATGTAAGAAGAATATTGATTATCCGATTACAGACCCAAAAAGGTGGCGTTTTGTAATAGATTACCGCAAATTAAATAGGGTTACTAAATATTCAATTTATCCATTACCCATTATTGAGGAAGTCTTGCGAAACATAACTTCCACTAGATACATGACTACACTTGATTTAACGTCGGGTTATTTTCAAATAGGGGTAAAGTCGGAAGATGTACCAAAGACCGCTTTCATAACTAAGTCTGGCACTTATGCATTTTTGCGTATGCAGTTTGGGCTGTCAGGCGCAACAACAACATTTCAACGTTGTATGGACATTGTTTTAAGATCCGTCCTCGGGAAAAGTACTTTGATTTATTTAGATGGCATTGTTGTTACTAGTGATAATTTAGAACAGCACATTAAAGACTTAAAAGAAGTGTTTTTCTTTGTTAAATGAGGCCGATCTAAAAGTTAATGCTGAAAAGTGAAAATTCGCAGCCACAGAATTACGTTATTTGGGGTATAAAATCTCAAGAAAGGCATCGAAACCGACAAATCAAAAGTAATTGCAATTCAGAATTATCCGTCGCCAAATACGGCAAAAAAATTATCTTCTTTTCTAGGGCTCTGCTCATACTATAGGTCCTTTATAAAGGATTTTGCCACCATTGCCGAACCGTTATTAAAATTAAAACGAAAAAAGGCAAGATTTTCGTGAACAGCCGAAGCTAACACCGCTTTTGAAAAATTAAAACAAGCGTTAACGCAAGCCCCTGTGTTGAAATTTCCCCAAAATGATGAAAATTTAGAAATCGCAGCTGATGCCTCTGATTATGCCATAGGAGCAGTTCTTTCCCAAAATGGACAGCCTGCGGCAATCTTTAGTCGTACTTTCAATGATACTCAAAGAAATTGTTCAGCGACACAAAAGGAAACACTTGCAGTACTGTTAGCGGCAAAAAAGTTCAGAGTCTATTTTGGAAATTCTCCAGTAACGGTCTGTTCTGATCATGCGGCGGTCGCTAGATTATATTCAGGAAAGAATGTATCGCCAAGACTAATAAGATGGGCACTTAAATTATAAGTACATAATTTAATAATTAAACACACGCCGGGAAAGGAAAATGTCGTAGTAGACGCCCTGTCAAGAATCAAGATAGATGAAGAAGGGAATAGTGTTAAAGTGGCAATGATCCCAGATGATACATTGCCGTGAGACCGTAATAACGGAACTGGACAAGGATCCGGAATTTAAAAATATATATGATTATTTAAGAGATCCTTAAAACTTTAGCCATCAAGATATTGTGGCGATAAGAAATAGGGCGGCCCATTACGAACTAATAGATGGTCTATTAGTTCGTAATTATACGAAAACTACGAATAATAGCAATGAATACCGATTTGTTATCCCAGCTAGTCTTAGATTAAATATATTACGGGAATTGCATGATTCGCCCCTGGCAGTTCATGGTGGCATTTGGCAAACCATCCAAAGTGTACGCGAAGCAGTTTATTTTCATGAACTGCAAAAGTTAACAAGGGCGTATGTCCAGTCTTGCCCAACATGCCAGCTAGTTAATTATGTTAATTTCCGCCCGGGCCGGGTTTCTAAATAGAATTACATCAGAATTTCCAAATGAAATAATTGCCGTCGATTTATTGGGCCCTTTCCCGAAAAGTCAGTTAAATAAAAGTCGGTATCTCCTTGTTATGGTTGACCATTTTAATAAATGGACCGAAATTGTTCCCCTAAAACGAGCCTCTGCGAATTTAGTTACTGATTTTTTTTTAATAAATATATTTTAAAATGCGGGGCGCCCCTAAAATTTATATCGGATAATGGTCCTCAATTTATAAACAATATTTTTGAAGACATGTGTCAAAAACTGGGCATACGTCATTTAAAAAGGGTCCCGTATCGGGCGCAATCAAATACAGCGGAACGGATCAACAGAAACATAGTTAAAATTATTCGTAGTTATGCTAAAAATATTCATAAAAGCTGGGATAACTATGTCAATGGATTAGCTTTCGTCCTTAGGACCGCCAAACAAACCAACGGGCAAAACTCCTGCTGAGTTATTTTTAGGCAGGAAGATTTTAACACCACTGGACAAATTGCTTTATGTTCAAAAAAGGGCCCTTGAATTTCAAATGGTGGATAAACAAAAGTTAATTAAGGAGGCAAACGAAAGTACTGAGATATCACAGAGAAAACAAAAAGTTTACTATGTTATGAAAAGACGGGAAGTAACTTATAATGTGGGGGATGAAGTACTTAAAGCTAAAACATTCACTTTTTTCAGCATCGAAAGACAAGGTAGCAAAATTTTGCCCACGGTTTGAAGGGCCATACTGTATAGAAAAAGTAACCCACGCTTAAAAGCCAAGATAGGTGAAACATTTACGGCAAATATCGACCAAATCAAGCCGTTTTACAATCGAGGTAAAATGAAAATCTTTGAAGATCTTTTGGAGGATCCGGCACGGCAGGCACCATCTCAAGACATAGAACAACAACAGCGACCGCCAGAGTCAGCCACAAGTAAAGATATGAACAAGAAAAGAAAAGCCCCCCCCCATGGAAGACCGGAGATAACAAGAAAAGGAAGATATTCCTGAATGAAGGTAATTAGGCCTTCTGACGCTACACTGCAGAGTTAGCCACTTATTTTAAAACAGTACCTCAGGGTTCAGAGATGAATGTAAGGTGTGTTCTGAGGTCTTGTTATGTTGAATTTTAGCACGTTAGTGTTTTGATTGTAGGCGGTAGTATTGAACACTTGTACATAGACTAGCCCGTGTTTGGTATTTCTCTCTTTACAACACATGTCAGAGACCATGAGGAGGTAATGAAATAATGGTATGAATGAAATAAGAATGGAGATATAAAAGGAAAAAAAAATATACGTGTTCCTATTACGTGGCATTTAAATTGTTTGACAAATTGATTAAACTAGTTTTCCTTCCAAATCTCTGGAAGGAACCGATAAGAGACGAGAAGTTACTGTTTTTAGGTACTAGGACAGATGAAGAATAATTGTCCGCGGAGAAACTGTTGTAAAACTGCTTTTTACGCAATTTCCAGGCTAGATAGTTTTAGTGAGCAGTTTTTGTAAAAGATTGGCCTCACGTTAGACTTCGAATTTGGAATTAAAAGTTTTCAACAAGGTCATTTAGACCTTGGTTTCAAATTTATTAACTCTGGCGGGAAGTATGTAAAGATCTTAAGTTTGACTAACGTTTACTTTATTTTAAAACTTTACTATCATGTCTTATTTTCCACTTCCAGAATTAACGCCTGAATATGTTTATGGAAATTGTACTTGCTAACGCTTAAGTATTTAAGTTGTGGCTTTTTGCCAAGAGCGTAGTAAAAGGTAGTAGAAAAAGAGAAAGTGAGCCATCTTGCCAAGAGTCTTCACGTAAGCTTGCCATCAGTTACAGTCCGCCTTTAAGGCAAGAGTTTAATCCTCTTGAAAGCTAAAGACGTATTGTAGTTTTCCGCAGTTTGCGTACTACAAACGTAGTAATTTAAAGGCCAGTCTTAGTGTTAGTCATCTGTGTAAAATATTTAAAGTTAGCTCTTATTTAAATTTTATTTAGTTAGTAGTCTTATATTTTACGTTCAGACCACAAGTGGTTGGTCTTTGTATCCCGGAGTGGGGGAGCGACTGTGAAACGACGAAAAAAATAAAGGACAATTTTAACCCTTCTCATCTTGTCGTCTTTGCTACTCCACAGGACATAGTTTGCAGACAACTCACTGTCTAGTCAGGACACGTTATGTTCCCCAAACAAATAAAAAGGAATACGAGTCCTGATAGCCTCACATATGCTTATTACATATGATTTAACAAAATTAAAAACAAGTTAAGTTAATATTTCCTGAAATACTACTGTACATTTCATTTCGGAAAGTTTATATGAGTATCTTCATTTTGAATCCTTTAATGCTTCTTTTCCTGCATCCCAAGTAAATTCTGAGCTTAAAATTTTAAGTTTTGACGAAGTTCTTTGTGGATGACTGTGATGTTATCGTGTTTTCATAAACCGTTTTTGAGAAGCACCTTATCGATAACCATTAGAACACTTTTAAATATTACCACTTTTTACATTACTGCCAATGCAAATCATTTAATTTTCAGTTATTTTCCTCTGTACCCAATACCTGAATCTCTCTCATTCAAAGTATAAGGCAGCTACCTCGCACACTTCAGCTAGATTTTTGGAATGTGATAATGGGAGGATGCGTTTTGCTGTCAGATAGGCCTGGTGGTGCAGTTGCAACCTGTGAGTTGATGTGGCCGTAGTGGCACAAGTGTCTATGCTGCTGTGCTGCAGCTGAATGGTGTTAGCGGAGCTGGTGATTGTGTTCAATTAATCATTACACTTCATACCAGAAGAATCCATGATCAGGTATTAATAGGAATGACAAACGAACACAAACAAGTAAGGTACATTGAGATAAAATGAACTTATTTCTGTTTTAAGGTATTTAAACTTAATTAAATATTAAGTATTTTATGTTTATACAATAAACATTTTGAGGAAACATCGACAAACTAGCAGTATGCATGTTACGTACATTTAGAGGAAAGATTTGTCCCTATCTGGGCTATAGAGGCATATGTGGGCTTCAAATGATTAATACCGACTCTTCCAAATTCTTGATTTGCTTCTTTTGTTAAATTAACTCCAGATGTTGTTTAGATATAACATTATATAGATGTTGCAGATACTAAACAATTGATTGCTACTGTGAAAAGTAATAACTATGCAATTTTATTTCTGATGCATTTTGTATTGGTGAAAATACTTTTATGCTCAACGCTTGGTAGTATATTAGTATCACCAGTTGGAGAAACATCTTCCTAGCAGACTACTCAACTATTCTTCATCGGCAATATTAACAAATTCTGGTGGCGGACAGGAAAGTATGATACTAGCTAACCTCAAGAGGGTGCTGCAAACACTTCTGGTGCTTTTTGGCATGTTAAAGGGTAAAGAAATATAAAATCAATTCCAAAATGGAGGAACAATTTATATAAATCCCATATAAGGCTGTATATAAACATGAAATCAATTCCAAAATGCAGGAATTGTTTACACACTACCCGACATTGAAAATGCAACACCAAGAAGAAGTGGCTCAAAAATTATGCGAATTTCAGGGTAGACGAACGTCACCGAGTTATGTAAATGATGTGAAACGTGCAGCTTTCCAGTGCACACTGAAGAAGATATAATGGAAGGAACTGCAGAATGTTCAATTTTCGTGTCGTTATTTCTGCTAGGGAAATCATTGTAGAATATTTGTTCTAGTCTCAGAGGACGCGTGTAATAGAGAATGCTAGGCCTTCATCAACGGAGGCAGTTCCAGCAGACAGATGATCTTACGAGGGGCATGGTGATCGGACTGAAAAGGGCAGGTTGGTCCATATGGCAAATCTCAGCTGACACACACTTGAATACGTCCACAGTGCACTGGCTGTGGCAACGATGGTTGGAACAAGGAAATGCGGCAAGTTCGAGGGGTGACATCCAGAGTGACGTCAGCACGCATGTATCGATGCATCCGCTGAAAAGTAATGGAGGACCCGCAAGCCACTTAATTCTGCAGCATGTTCAAGACACTCTAGATGTTCCCATATCGACGAGAACCATTTTCCATCGATTTGTGGCTAGTGGCCTGCACTCGTGGAATTCGTTCAGAAGACTGCCATTCACTCCACATCACAGCCAACAATGTCTGCAATGGTGCCAAGCTCGAGCGATGTGGATGACGGAACGACACAGGGTCATGTTTTCAGATGAGTCACGCTTCTATTTCTCCAATGATAAGTGCTGCGTACGAGCAAGGCTTCGATGTGCAGACAGGTCCAGTCCGACAGCAATTGTGAAACATCCCGCCATTTGACAAACCGGCATCATAGTTTGGGACGCAATTGCATACGATTCCAGGTCACCTCTAGTTCGTATTCAGGGCACTATTAAGGCCCAACAATACGTGGATGATGTGCTGCAGCCAGTGACTCTCGCCTACCTTCAGGGAGTGACCATTGCTATTTATCAGCAGGATAATGGCCGACCACACATTGCTTGCATCAGCCAACGCGTTCTGCAAGGTATACAGATTCTTCTCTGGCCACTGTTCTCTTCTGATCTCTCACTAAATTGAAAACATTTGGGATGCGACTGGATGCCATTTGCAGACCTTGCTATTGCTACGTTCAGAAGACGAACTGTTGCAAATGGTTGACATGGAACAGACAGCCATTCCTCAGGACACCATCTGTAGTTTCATCGACTCTGTACCTAGACATGTTGCTTCCTATATCGCCGTCCAAGGTGGTCTTACAACCTACTGTGCCAAGGCTGTTCTCGCTCTGATGCCTATCATTTCGAAATAAAGATCAACTGTTGGTCGTTGCTGTCTCTCTCTGCCGAGTTTCATCACTTTCTGGCTACTCCTTCTTGGTGTTGCATTTTCAATGTCTGGTTGTGTACAAGTCCATAAATGAATAACCAGAATGTAGAACAGCTATTTACACTAACTTCTTGCCAGAATATTGAAAGAATGCCACAAGAACTACAATCAGTGTTTATAGGAGAAACAAACACTACTTTACACAAAATATTTGCTACAATCTTCAAAAATTAGGACTACCAAAAAAAAACAATCCATATGCTGCATATTAAGAAATTATCAATAAAGAATTCACAGAAAGTGGACTTTAAAATACAATAACTGGAATGTTAAGTCATGGTAATTTGTTCTGGTCACAAATCAATTAATATTCAGAGTAACTAACAAATTCTTATTTAATAAAGAGTGGTGCACCAGGATGTGGGAGATTTTGAAAATGCTGTAACGTACAGTGATATTATACATATTCTTATGTAATTCTTGATATCAGAAGGTACAAGTATGCCATTTACATTTAAACAAAACTCACTTTTTGGAAATAATATTTTCTAAATGTCATCCCTTTCTGAGGCAACATTCCTGGATTTGCATATGGATGTTTCTTATAACTTTCTGCAGTAATGGATAGAAGCTATTCACATATCGCAGCTTTGAAACATCCAAACTTTTTTAAGGAATTACAGATATTTGTTAATTTGGCTAAAAACGTTTCAGCAAATGTTTCCCGATTGTTGAGATCGCTTTTTTGGAATGCAAGGATGCTCTAGATAGTCTCTATAATTTGTACCATTTTTATTGGTCTTGCATGTTTCAAGTTCAATGTTAATCCCACTGCTTCAAATGTTTCCACCCACTTCTTCACAGCTAAAATAGCATAGTATATGCTACATTATCATAGCCTGACAGTGCTGCTATATTTAACAATAACCGTGCACTATGTAATTCAAAACCTCCTACTCCTGCATGCCACCCTGTATAAAATTTCATCTACAGAACCTATTGTAACTCTTTTCTTGTGCATGTGCACTCTGTTCAACAGATAAAGCATTCTTGAAGCAGACTTAGCTGAGAATTGCACGAACTTCTAATCAGAATGACAGCAATAACGTACAGACAAGAAACCACAAGACTTATTTTATGCAGTTGGATGCATGCTTTATGGGCAACATGAAGTCTCAGACTTTCCTCTTTTAGAACAATAAAAATGTTTTAAACATGGAATATGTTGAGAAAATATATATATATATATATATATTTTAAAAAGCTCGTAATATAAAGAAAAATAATTTCCTGTAACAAAGCAAGCACACAGATTAAATGCAAATAATAAATATTTTACAGTGAAAAGAGGTTTTAGTAGTATGCAAGGCCTGCCAAAATAGCATACTCATGATCAAATTATTTTTTAGGTTTAATATTTTACCATACTTCTGTGAACAGTAAAGTGTTTAGCTAAGCCAAACTATCAGTCTGAAAGCAAGGTTGTGGGCTTGACTCTCACGTAAGGTTTGGTAATTTATATGTATCCCCCTTCTTTCAGGTCAATCTACTCATTGAGGTGTGAATCCCGGACAACATTCTTGCTGATAAGATGCATAAATGACTAATGAGTTCAGCTATTCACAATAAACTCAAGCATTTGCCATGGGAAGGAGAATTCAGATCTTGTATCAGTGTTGCCTGAAAGTCTAGAAGTGTTCTAGGAAATCTTTGATATTCTATAAAATGCTTCTTGAGTATGTCCCATGTACACTGCACACACAAAAAAAAAAGGGACAGTTCTATAACTCCCGTTCTACTGGGCCGATTGACGAAATTCAAATTGCGTTTTCCACGTCTCGAAAACGCGACTTAGGATATATATTAGATTTATACACATTCCAGTCACATTAATGTGACCACCACGTAGTTTCCATGTCAGAGTTAAATAACCAATCACAGAAGGCAGGTGGCAGCACAGTGCAGTTGAGCGTACATAAAGGGTGTGTGAGGGCTTCGGAAAACATTTCAATCGTTGGCGTAATGCAGAAACGAAGCGATTTATCCGACTTCCAAAAGGGCATGATCATTGGCTTTCGGGCCAAGGGTGGAAGCATTTCCGAAACGGCTGAGTTTGTGAACTGTTCGCGTGCCGCCGTGGTAAAAGTGTACCGTGCATGGCAAAATGGGACTGTCCAAAATCAGCGACGTGGCAAATGTGGTGCACCACGGGCTATAGATGACAGAGGCGAACGACGGTTGCGGAGATGCGTTCGGGCAGATAGACGGGCTACCGTTGAGCAACTGACCACCAAAATGAACCAAGGGGCTACCAAAAGTGTCTCCCAAAGTACTATTCAGCGAACATTGCTGCGTCTGGGCCTCCGAAGCAGACGCCTGGTTCGTGCACCTATGCTGACTGCTGTTCATCGACGGCGAAGGCTAGAATTTGCACGCCAGTACAGCAGCTGGACGTCCACTGAGTGGCGACAGGTTGCGTTTTCGGATGAATCGCGTTTTATGCTCCATCGGACAGATGGACGTTGGCGTATAAGGCGTGAAACCTCTGAAAGGAACCACCCTGCAACCATTGCCGGAACGGTCCAAGCTGGAGGCGGGAGCATTATGGTCTGGGGAATGTTTTCCTGGCATTCTCTAGGTTCACTGATCATTGTGGAAGGCACAATGGATCAATACAAGTACGCATCTGTCCTTGCGGACCATGTTCACCCCTACATGCGCATTGTTTTTCCTCAGGATGATGGCATCTTCCAGCAGGACAATGCGAGGTGCCATACAGCTGCCAGTGTACGTGCGTGGTTCGAAGAGCACCAGGATGAGTTTACCGCCCTCCCCTGGCCAGCAAACTCACCTGACTTAAACCCAATCGAGCATCTGTGGGACCATCTCGATCGAGTTGTTCGCGCCATGGATCCTCAACCGCGTAATCTAGCGCAGCTGGCCACGGCATTAGAGTCGGCATGGCTCAACATCCCAGAGAACACCTTCAGGGACCTATGTGACTCTCTTCCTGCACGTCTCGCAGCAGTCCGCTCTGCGAAAGGTGGTTATTCTGGCTTTTGACAGATGGTCACATTAATGCGACTGGACTGTGTATATAGGTTTGTTCTAATATAGGCATTTTGACACAAAATGGGACTTTTTCTGAAATAACATACCAATTTTTTTCCATATTTCGATTAACTCAAATTATGAATAAACATTAAATTTTGTGAAAACTTGGTGCGAAATTTACGGAGAAATTCAAAAATTTAACTTTGCGAATTTTCAGTTTGAGCCAAGAATAATTCAGTTTGCAAACTTCTTAATATGCTGCAACCTATTTTCCTTCTCTTCCATTGTACAGGGGAGGAAAAAATCTCACATCGTTCCTGGCTTTTTACATTGTGGATGAGAGGAAAAAAAGTCACATAGTTCTTAATTTCAAATAATTTTAACAAAGTGCGTAAACCACATTTTCGTTATTATCGCTTTCAACAAATATGCCAAATTTTCAAAACGCGCCAATATACAAATTCACGTATATCTTCGGAAATTTTGAATAAGAAGCTCTAATTTTTGGTAGGTATGCTTAGAAATACATCTACTTTAAGATGATGGTAAAAATTTTATAGGTTATAATTCAAATTTTTTTCGAAAAATTTATAAAAATTATTTAAAAATACAAATTTAAAAAATAAATCATAAAAGATCAGTGAATTTTATTTGGAATGAACCTAAATTTCAAACTGTATAAGAAGGAATCAAATAAGTTTAAAAAAAAGAGATATTAATAAATACATAACAAATTGAATTAACATTGAGAAGCTGAAAGTGTGAGAGCTAATTTTTTCAAAACTATTCGTGTGATTTTTACAAAACTTGAAAGTTTAGCATAATTTGAGTCGTAGAATCGAAGTATGGAAAAAAATTGGCATGTCATTTCAGAAAAAAGTCCGATTTTGTATCAAAATACCTTTATTTGAACAATGTTATATACAAATCTAACACATATCCTAAGTCACGCTTTCGAGACATGAGAAACGCATTTTGAATTTCGTCAATCGGCCCAGTAGAAAGGGAAGTATAGAACTGAACCCCCTTTTTTTGTACAGTGTACAATGTTATTCATCAAGGGAAATCACAAACCATTGCACCCCAGAATAACTGGATGCATCACTGCTGAAAGATTTCGCAATTCCACACTGCCAGTACTTGCCTACAATGTTAACTCTTACAGAATTATATGCAAAGTTCAGAATCAACTACAGCAGATTCCCAATTAACCAGTTTTTATGGGACTGGACACTTACATGAATGGCCAATTTAAAAAAGCTTACAAAACAACACTTGAAGGAAGTAAATTACATTTTAAAAGTATGTGTATATTTTATGCATTAATGTTAAGGATTATTTACTCATTTGGAGGAAAAATCGATGACTTACTATTTGGCTCAAAAAACGATGCTTAGCTTTCTTGATTTTCAAACCAGCAATTGGATTTAGAGGCCAAGAAAAAAGCAAATGGAATTACACAATTTCCAAAAATAATTAGTATGTCCTTATTTAACATTTCAACAATATCACTTTAGCAGACTAGTAAAATAAAGTTAAAAAATTAAGCTTTATTATCACTTCTAACTTTGTTTCCTGAGAAGGCACATTGTGCAAGAGTACAATATCAGATGATCCATCTGAAAACAATGAAAGGAAGAATTTGAACAATACAATAAAATGTTTTTAAACTGTAGTAAAATATGAGTTTCCAGCTTCAGGCATTAGTGCTAATTTATTTCTTAGGAAATTTTATAAAAGGTTGATGGTACGCACCATTACTATAATTTAGCACTGATGAGCAGCATTTTTGAATTATTGCCAAAACTATACTAGGAATGATCAAACAAGTCTAACCATAAACTGACTTTGGACAGAATATCTTTAAAATCACTTTTACTCTAAACTTAACTCTGCACTGAAACACACAATCTGCATGCTAATAAAATTTGCTGATATACTGCAATTTACTTCTTATTGTCACATAAATTTGCATGCATCCTTTTGCAGTGGTGCACCATCCATACACTATATAAACTAGGCTAGTCACTAAACACATTTTAATGACAGGACTTTTTGGTTAATTTTTATTACATTCAAAATGGGAGGGGGGAGCGAAATGTTGCAATCAGCCTTCTATTTAGCTGTTGAAGCATTTAGTTTTAGTCTATGAATATAAAAAACTACTTTAATCCAAGTTTTGGTCTTATCATTGTTTTCTATACTTTTTGTTGTGCTATTCATAAAAACACGTTAAAATAATCCAAGTATAAATAAAAGTATATATATTTCTCGAGTTTTGGATAAGATGAATGGGAAATGATCTGTAGCAATGGTAAAAAGGATGTGTGGGGCAAAACAAGTCAAGAACCACCGATTAAAATCATTACAATAAATTTACACTTTCAAATTAGAGAATGCATTCAGATTGATGGTATTCAGTTTTCCACGCATATCAGGTTTTATTTTATAATAGGACAAGCCATCTTTCACTAGTTCCCACTGAATGATGTTTGTGTTAACCAGCAGTCGTAGATTACATTAAGGAATTCAAACTTTCCTATACTTCCCATAAGTTACACCATTGTAATTTTTAGTGCAGCATTTTAATTATGGAAGTATTTCTGTGATAGGTGACAGGATTAAAGCATACTGCTTCAGTAATTCTCAGTTTAAATTATGGAGAGAAACTTTACACAAAGGAACAAGTCATTCATAACGTATTATAGAATATACAAAGATGCATAAGCAAGCCACGACTGTGCATCAGATCAGCAGCAATCTGCATCATTTTGTCATTCATTGCCTGTCCTCCACACCTTTCACATATGAAACATGAAATAATAATGAACAGTAAATTTCCCTTTCCCAGATATTTCTATATAAAATTAAAAGATTACACTAGTAATTTTAAAATGAAATATTACAGAGATTCAAAATGATTACCTATATGTAAATTATGAAACGAAATCATTTTACTGCCACGATTTTCTTCCATAGTTAATGCAGTTTGAAATTAATTTAAAATAGGAAGAAACACATTATCAATTATAAAAGTTCACCACTGGACTCTGGCTGTTAGATGGATATGTTTGGATACAAAATTTCCCCCCCCTCAGACGTAGTTCCCTTTGGTTAATAAACAAATCTTGACACAGCCCATTTGAACACCCAGTGTTAAATAATTCCAAATTTTCAAATAAAAAGCAAACTCGCAAGGCAACCGAAACCTTTTATTATACAGGCATTTCATTCAACTTTTCAATACATTCAAATACATTATATTCAAGACAAAGAGGCACATCTTGTGTTTCAAGACCTTGACAAATTCTATTCAATACTTGAAATGTAGTTTAAGTGATCGTTTCTTGCAAATATTATAACATTAAAATTTCATAATACAAACATTTTACTCAATAGCTATGCAAACAACAATTTTATTCTAACACTATAAATATGGAAACGTTTCATATTAAAAACATCTTCACTTCAATAACAAAATTAAGACATATAGCTAAAAGTTCATTTCAAGTAGTATGAGCTCAAAACAGATAAGATTGCCCTCTTTTTCAAAATGCAGTAATTTTTGCAAGTTCTACATGTAAAATGCAATTTGTAGAATTAATCAAAAACATGCTTATTTAACTGATAGGTTTTCGGTCTATAAAAAATTCTCTGAAAGACACTAAAATATTTTCTTACAACCCAGTTGAGTGTTTCTAGATATTTCAATGTGTTATCACAACAAAATATAATCAAACTATCACAATTATGCTAAAAATGAGATTCTAAAGTTTTATAAAAGAACTATTTATTTATAAAATAATTACTGTATACCTAAAATAGCAACTCTAGTAATAAGTCTCATGCCATAAACTCATTACAGAGTAAAACTAAAAATTAAAAATATGAATACTATACAAAGATTAAAAATAAAAAATGCATATTTTAAATGCTACACATGTAAAAGCACCAAATACTGTATAAATGCAGTTTGACAATGAATTGATTAAACCTGATATCAGACATAACAACATGGTCTGTCAATTTAAAAAAAATTACACTATTATACATAACTGAACTGACATGGATGGAATTAGAATAAAATAATTTTAAGATTAAAGAACATCTGCTTAAAGCATAAAGTCATTTTTCACTGAATGCTGCAATTATTCTATAAAAAGTATGCAGCACCAGAAACATATTACTTATGGTAAAACAATATCACAATATACTGACTTCTCAGAGAGAAGGTCACCTCATTTGAAAGAAGAGTATCTCTGACATTTTCAATATAGACATTTGGCATAAATTACAATCTATGTTTTTAAATAATACATGTATAATTTACTTAGTGCACCGTACAGCTACAGCAGCTACTAGTGCAGCTCCTCGACCACTTCCATCTTCAGATAACATTAGTTCAAACTAAACAACAGAAATAAAAATTTGAATTATACACATATATACACTAAAATCTAACAGTATATAATTATAGTATGATAATATACATTCATTAGAGACTAAACCCTGAATCACTTCTTACATTTCTAATCACATTTTTTTCTCACATTTGACTATTGGGGGGAAAGAGAAAGCAAATTCATATATCACATCACTCAGCTTTCACATATAATTTAGAAAATTATTTACACCAATTTACAGTCTTTTTATTCAGATGCACGCACATTGATTAATTTCCATACTAAATTTAACATAGTCACTAACAAATCATTTACTCAATATATCTTATTTTCTTTGCATATGAAGCCTTATGAACCAATTAAGAAAAATGAAAAAGATGCTAAATGAAATTCAGTTTACTTATAGACCATTTTTTATACCTCATCAGAATTTAGGGCAGCTGTACAAATGAAAAAAAAAGCACTATAGTATTATAACATTTTATAGGGAGAAAAGGTCAAATATCAAAATATGTTCCTCTAGTTTCTATGCCTATGAAACTGAACAATATATCTTTTTTCTTGGCATTTGAAGCCTTATGAACCAATTCAGAAAAGCGACAAAGTTGTTAAATGAAATGCAGTCTACTTATAGGCCATTTTTATACCTCATTAGAATTTAGGGTAGGTGCACAAATGGGGGGGGCACTATAAGAATATAACATTTTGTAGAGAGAAAAAGCCAAAATATATTCTTCTAGTTTCTATGCCTATGAAACTGAACTAAACACCTTCAAACTGATAGCAAATTGCCACAATAAACTTCCTTACATTTACTCTTTTATATTTAAAGCAGATGATGCAGAAAATAATACACAAACAGAAAGACCAGAGGTTACATTCAAATCTTGAAGTTCAAATGCAAAGAAATTATTTCTAGAAACAAAATGTCAGACAAAGCTAAAAAAATCAATTCATGATGTAAAGAAAGCATTTACTTCGACATAAATAAACCAAGTTTGAGCGCATAAACCTTGATTATTGACAGCAATAAAATACAGATAATGAGAATATTTAAATCTATGACTCACAATTGAAATTTCAAACTGCCTGAAGAACAAAAATATATTCTTTGAGAAACAAAAAATGCATAAGCTTTATATTTTTCTTTATTTCCTACTGGATGTTAAACAAGAATTACCAAAATAGAAATCAAGACACAGATGATGAATAATGCTCACAAACTGCATCATGCAGAATATAATGGCAACATAATTTAATTATGGTAAATATTTAAACCCATTTGACTGTAATGTTGTTTTTGGGCAGAATACTAACTTTGTTTTATTGTTTATTTTTTGCATTAAGGGTGATAATTTCTGGTTTTTGATATTGAATTTGTGGTCATGTTCTTGTTTCTTTTTTTTGGGGGGGGGAGTATAGAACTGCAGATTTTACGATTCTAAATTCAACAGAATTTAAATTGTTGAAATAGGTCAATCAGAACCAGGACACAGGCAAAAACCGTCCTGATGGGCCTTTTTTTTTTTTACTTTTCATAATTTCTCATCAATCTGGTGATTTTTAGGAGCTTTGGGAATACATGTTTGAAGCTTTAAGACCAGTCTTCCAGAAGGCCTGCCAATACCATACAAATATGACTATGACAGCCAGCAATTAAACAACTGCTAATCGGTTCTGAGTGATTTCAGAGAGATTGAAGTTCAAAGAAAATTAACTGAACTGCGCTTTAGGCTTTGTGAGTGGTATCAACAGTTCATAATATTTCTTCTGTACTACAGAGAATTTGCCTAATATTTGTGTCCTCGAGTTGTTCTAGCTATTTATTTTACTGTGCATTATTAATATTCACAATAAATTGCCACTTTTTTCTGTTCATCTGGACAGATTTCTTAAAGAGACTCCAGGAACCTATACATCGCAATATAATACTCAAAGAAAGTAGAAAATCTTTAAAGAATTCGAGCCACAGAGCCGGTTCTTCTAAACACATTGGTGTTTTCATGGCATTATACAAAATCTGCTCATTTTAAGCATAAGTGCTGGAATATTTAACTTTAAATGACTCTTACTGTTTTCTTTGATGACAATCAACTTATTTAACACAAATATTAAATTATTTTAATATCTGCAACATCAGCAAGCTATACCAATGAAAAAGTTTCCAAACCTTAACGGCACTTTTTTTACCATGGGAATGTTATAAAATCTGAGAGTATTATATATCTTCTATTATCAGTCTTCTAAGAAGACTTCCCCATCAACAAAATTTAAATGTTACCACTCACTATGCAAAGACACTTAGTAGCAAACATTAATGTCTTAGGTAAGATCCAAACAGACATAGTAACCAATCACCTCTGCTACCTATCCTACTGTGCAGAATGGCAAAATCTTATGTGAGAAATGTGAATGCTATTCTACATTAGATGCATTTAAATTAGAAATTCTGTCTTATAAGCTTGTAATAACTTCAAAAAAGGTAAAGCAACTGTGCTACTAAAGCAGAAAAAATCATCTCACATTAACACACTTGTAAATGACATTAAAATGAACAAGAGAAAAAACATATGCATTATACATGTACTTATTTTCACACATGGGAAATACATTCAAAAGTTTCTAACCATTCCTATGTTTCATGAATGTGCAATGAGTTTCTTTAACCACTTAATAGAATTTGCATGTCT
The DNA here is from genome assembly GCA_000611955.2 of Stegodyphus mimosarum. Lineage (NCBI taxonomy): Eukaryota > Metazoa > Arthropoda > Arachnida > Araneae > Eresidae > Stegodyphus > Stegodyphus mimosarum. Next base: position 23,701 of record KK117052.1, read on the forward strand.
TGCCTTCATTTTTCATGTAACAATAAAGGTGCAAAAAATGACAGTAAAAATGTTTATATGCTTGTGTTTTCGTTTCTTCCAAATGCAGTAAAATTCAAGAATTCCTAAAGACTAAAAAGTGTTTCCCTTTTCAAAAATTGTTCAAGCAGCATACACATTAGAAACATTTAATACAGTTTAAGAATCTAATTAAAATGAGGAATATGACCTAAAGTCACAAATTTACTACATATAAAAATGGCCACAGCTGACTGTTAACTAAACATCTTGCATGACATCATTTAATACCTGCAACCTGGACACATGCAAGACACTAATATACCATTCAAAACAATTAAAAAAGATGTACTATATTCCTTCAGAAAATGAGAGCAATTATACATTAACCACAATATCATGCATTGTTTACTATATTACTGTATACTAACTATAATATCGTACATTGTTTACTTTGTACTAACTATAATATCATACATTGTTTACTATATTACCTTATACTAACTATAATATCCTGCATTGTTTACTATATTACTGTTTATTTTAAACAGTGTGACACTTTTCAAAGTAAGAGCATTAACAAAGGTGCAAAATATAAAGTGAGATAAAAGTGAAGAACTCATGACAAGATACATACTCAGGCAATCAAGTTATGATAAAAGAGGGTAAAGACTTACTTTATAATTAGGATCTGTTAGCTCATCAATTTTACTTTCCATAAGTTCCCTAAAATGAGGATGATATCGGTAAACAGAGCCATCAACTCCAACAGTTGTATGAGTCCGCTTCATTTTATTCAATATAGTGGCTACACCTAAAAAAATCAAGCATCAATTAGAAAGCAGAAAAAACTCTATTACACGAGCAAACAAAAAATACAGTTTAATGTACTGCATTTGCTGAAAGAATGAAACAAGTTGAAATGCAGGAACATTATTACTTAATAGAACGAATTGAGTGATTTTAAATTTTGTAATTGGAGCTCATATAGCATGCTCAGTTATGATTGGAGTTATGCAAAATACATGTTTAATAAATATACATATATATATATATATATAAATTTGTTCATTCACTTAAAGACGAAGAACATAAGTATTTCCAACACGTATATCACTATACTGATGATATTATTGCCTTTAATGACTTTAGAAAACTTGAAAATGCTAATATTTACCCTTCTTGCCTCAAACTTAATACTACTAATACATTACAATATGAAGCAGTTTACCTAGATCTTCATATTCTAAATTACAATCAAATTAAAATTTATGATAAACTTCTATTTTCAAACATTAAAACACACACTGGAATTCTAATGTTTCAAAAAGAGTCATCATCAATAATATTAATGCACAACTTCTCAGAACTGAAAGAATATGTAATAGCACTGAACTTCTTCAAGAGGAAATTCTCTATTTCATTTAAATTTTACACAACAATCTTATTCCTCAAACAGTAATTAAAAATTCCTTAAAAAAAGCTGGAATTTACCTTTTATTTTTAATTTTTTGGATTAGATAATGAAATTTTTTACTTAAATCCTTAAGGAAGGTAGATGATGGATGGCTAATTCAGATGATTTACTGTAAAAATGTAACATAGGTTCCTCTCACTGTTACTTTTGTACTCTCTTAGATAGGAACAGAGCTTCAGTTTAATTATTAAATTTATAATTTAATAGTACTGAACTCTGGCCTTGTCTATTTCTGTTATTAAGTTATGGGCCTTTTTCTTTTCCGATTGCTAGCAAGCCCTCTAGCAAGAAAAATTACGCCTTTTTCTAACAAATCCTTTTTTTTCCAATTTCCACTGCTTTCAGGCCAGATTTTACATTTGCTTGTTCGGCCATTTTGTTCTTCACCTTCTAACAATTTTTGCGTGACTCAGCACTTTACTGGACGCCATTTTGTTCATAAGCTTCCATCTTGGACTTTCTAAGATTGACCCCTATGTACCCCCACCTTTCTGCCCAGATGTCCGCACTGGCCATGGCGCCTCATTGGTTCATGTAATGACGTTTTAACCCCCACTTTTTACTTACACCTTATTGGTGATTTTCAAATTCTTTTCTGGTTTGTTCCCTTTTTTAGAATTCTTATTCTAGCAACCACTTTTCAATTTTTTTCACGCTTTTAAATTTTAAGCTGCTGCCTTGGGTACAGGTATGTTCAATTTCTTTTGCTTTGTTTTGCAATAGGTCTTAACAAGACACTTGTATTTTATTGTGTTTTATTTTGCTATTTTGGTTAACTAAGTCTAATTTTTCTAGCTCATTGGGATCTCCCTTAAAATTATGTAATTTTTGACTCATGGCTAATTGGCTTCTTTTATTTGTAAATTAGCTTTACCAAGTTTTTTAAAGGTTACTCTGTAGTACTTTTATTTGTTTAAAAATTTTAAGGCGGGCTCATTGGGAAAAGAGACGATAAAAATTGAGACCTACAGTATTATGTAGATTATTAGCTATTTTTATCTGTCAAAAAATTTTTTTTCGCTTTTGTCTCAATTATTGTCGTTTGACGAAACACGTAATAGAGTTTACCTATGTACGGGCTAAAGTGCTTTTCCCTTGACAAGTTCACAAAAAGCTCAATGTAGGCTAAATTGCCATTTACTGCAATTTTTGTATTTTTTCTGGTTTCTTAATTATGATTGTGCTTTAAATGTTTTTTTTACGTGTTACAATTTTTTAAAATATTGATTTTCTTAAATACCAGCAGTTAGCTTTTAGTTTTTTTGCATTATTCTTTTGAGTAATTTGTTTAAAATTTTTATGCCTTAGTAAGTGGGTATCAAATCTACTTTTAGGCGATTGCCTTTAGAATTTTTTCTCTTTTTGCTAGGAACATGTCTATCATTTACTTTTAGGCAATTGCTTTTAGAATTTTACTCCCTTAACTTGGCTTTAATTTTAATTTTGCAGCTCAATGTGCAAAATTTTTGACTAAAAGGTCTCTTGTTCATCTACTACTATCTATATACTTTATATATATATATATATGTGTGTGTGTGTGTAATAATTGTACTTTTGGCAGAAGATGAAAACAATTCACCTCTAGTCATGGCTGAAAAAACTGCTAAGTAAATGCCTGGACATTATGGTGCAATGGATGATCGGGTGGAATTTTAGAAGCATGACCAGCTTGATAGTTAAACATCATTTATTCTTGGATGATGAATTCCTTAATACATAACTGTAGAAGATTAGGTGCTAAATACGACCCATAATTTTAAATATGCAATTACATTCTAATTAACGGTGAATAACTAGCTGAGGCTGAGTGACAAGCTGTCAGCATGCAGGCGAAGAGGCGGGGGGGGGACGCAGTAGCTCAAAGGAACATGTGAGGAAATACTGATTTTAGTTCCAGTTAGAGAAAGTTTTGGTTTACAGTTATTTGATTGGGCTGGAGGTATCTGCATTAAAACCTTACATTATTTCGGATGATCTTGAATTTGGGAGAAAGGATGAATTTAGGGATAGAGCACCAAATTTAGAATGTTAATTTTGATGTCGCCAATTATTTTTTAAAACAGCTTTCATATCTTGTTATATCTTACATATATACCTTTTGGTTGGAAAACTGTTTTTCAAAGAGTTCTTAGACAAATTTTAAACAAATATCAAATTCAATTTGCTTTAAATGATTTTGATCCTATTATAGTATTTTCTCCAAATTTTGATGTGCATTTAAAACATCTTAAAACAAAATTTGATATATGCAAGAAAGAAAATATAAAATTAAAACGTAACATAATTTCGAATGATCTCGAATTTGGGAGAAAGGATGAATTTAGGGGAAGAGCACCATATTTAGAATGTTAATTTTGAGGTTGGCAATTATTTTTTAAAACAGCTATCATATATTTTCTCCAAATTTTGATGTGCATTTAAAACATCTTAAAACAAAATTTGATATATGCAAGAAAGAAAATATAAAATTAAAACGTAACATAATTTCGAATGATCTCGAATTTGGGAGAAAGGATGAATTTAGGGGAAGAGCACCATATTTAGAATGTTAATTTTGAGGTTGGCAATTATTTTTTAAAACAGCTATCATATTATGACTTAAAATTATCTCCCCTAACTAGAAAAAAAGAAAAGGATGGCAAAAATTTCAAACAAGGAAAAAGACATTACAAATGAAAATTTACTTCTACTTCTATATTTTTATATGTACTGTCCTTTTCAAAATGAGACCTGTAAGTTACAAATTTATATAAATAATTTTTAGTTACTTTGTACTGTTATGCAGTTTATTAAGTTTTACTATGTCAAATTAATGCAGATTAAATTTTGGAATTCTGCAAATAAATAACACAATATAAGCTAATGCTCTCACCGAAATTTGGCCAGCTTGGACAAAAAAAAAGTTAAATTTCTTCATATTTCAACCAAAATATTTTAGATTCCTTTACGTATCATAGAACGCCTACCAATTAATTGCCAGCTGCTGCCACAAGCAGCAAATTTAGTATGAAGCAGTCCACACATATTTTCAAGTTCACTGAACCAGTTGTTCAATTTTATTATGGTTTTTGAGGTCCGGGTTTTCAAGAGCAAGTAAATGCTATATCTCTGGAACCGAGTCTCTGATATTCATGTCCGTTTAAAGGATTTTTGCAGTACAGAAAAGTTCGATGATCTGGCACATTTGGGGCTTTAACAATGCTGGATTATCAAATATGCTAGATTATCATATTAAAATTCCATAAAGTTGTAAAAAAATTCTGCTTTATTGAACGCCATGAGGAATGAGAAAATTGAACATAGTAAAGTAAGCACAAATTAATGAGCAGAGTTTATTAATAAATAAACTTATTCATAGTTAATCATACGTAATCAGTTTTTGCTTTGATGGCATAAATACTGCTAAAGCATGAAGTCTTTGCAAATAAAGTTTGAATGTCACTTGCTTCACAGATTAATTTTGTAAAAAATCATTCATGTAAGAATATGCATATACTTTCCTTTTCCGATGAATTTCACAAACGTATTTAATGCTTCACTAGATTCATGTCAAGTGAATGAATTTTCTTTATCACTTTCCATTTCTTTTGTTGCCTGCAGATGTTAGATACTTTCAATTGTGATGCTGGCACTTAACTCTCCTCCAATTGGTTCATTTCTGTTACTTTATATCAATTTAATAATTTTATTTTCTGAAAGCATGATTAATGAATTGTTTGAAGGAAGACAATTGTATCCTATAACTTAGAATGTTTGATCATTGGATCATCAACGATTTTCCCTCTTCTGAATAGAATTTTGCTTCAAGGAACTTAGCTACAGGCCGTTAGGTCCTGTTTACGTGTTTCCAAACAATGGGAAGGAGCCTTAAAAAAGAGCATTATTTGCACTGAATTGACTTTGAAGGTCTTTAACATTCAAGCAGAGTTTTGCTTACATGAATTTCTGTAAAGTATCTCCTTGATCCAAAGGCTAGATTTAACATTATTCTGGTGAACTGCCATGCTTCCATCTTATTTCTTTATCACCATTTTTATTGCCTTTAAAACATTAAATAAATTAAGATAAAGAGCAAACACTTCTGAACATACGTCTACAGGAAAATACAAAAAGATGCAATACAACGTTTTGTTATGTTCACAATAAGACAAGTTTTTCTGATTGAGATAAGAACAACATCTTCACGCAGAAATGTCATTGAAGACTGCCAGGTTATTGGGTGTCATGAATCGACCAATGCTTAACTACCAGACTTCTACTGTACCAGTTGAACATTTGTAACAACTGCTTTCTTCATAATTTTCAAAGCTGGGATAAATGATCACTGTCTGTTCCATCAGCCCACTTATTCAGAATATCAAATACAAAGTGACTAATATATAACAGCATGTTATGCAAGTATAAGCAATCAAAAAAGGTAAAAGTTGAAATCTTGCAGTACAGAGTTTGAATATATGACAAAACATCAAAAGTACAACTGTATTCAGAAAAGGCAAAATATAGTTTGTAATTCATACTGAACGAAAAAGGTGTTTTAAGAATAAATTCCAGTACTTACCAGCTGACACTAAGTGCGCTGCTCGGGTCGATACTCTTGTACACACAAGTTTGAGAATATCACAGTCTTCACCAGATGCTTCAGAAATACCCATCTTTTTCAGAACAATCTCTGTTTCAGTATTTTTGTGTCTTGGGTCACTACAATTAAAAAAGTAAGCTAGGCTTCAGTTTCTACTTTTCTAAATCAATTAGAAGAAGCACATAATGGAAATTGAGTGAACAATAAGACCATTCTTCAGACTGGACACCATTAACCCTACTACTCCTCTAGAAGCATAAAATCTGCAAGTGCACTTACTGATACTACAAAATGGTTTGTCCCAAATACCCAAATTCAAATTTCATTTCCAAGTAATGACGTGACTTAATATTCCAATACATTTTTTATGGAACTGTTAATAATTTCCTTTCTGTGAGATGACATGAAACTGTAATTTTCTGCAAAATTCAACACACAGAGTGTAAAAATGTTACATAATGGTGATAAACTTAGATTTGACTTTGAAATTATACTCATCACTATTCATCTTCCTCATGTATTTAATAAGTTTCAGATAAAAGTGACTATCATAGTACTGCTAAGGTCCAATGTAATACATGAGTACACAATCAAAGTTTTATTTTGCTCTTATGAGAATAAATACTAGTATGCAGAAATTATGAATGAAATGGAGCAATGAAACTGGAAGATAATACATAGTCCAGTGAAATAACAATCAGATCATATAGTGCCTGATATAGTATGACCTGCATATACATGCCAGAAGATGCATTTCTTATAGGCATGTAGAAAGAACGTAAAGCACCAAGATGGTATATGAACATTTCAATGGAAGCTACTGCAGAGTGCACATTAATTGAAATGACACTGAGTTTATTCACAAGCAACTGTAGTGATGGTAAATCAGTATCTTCCCCTACAGCAAGCTAAGATGACAGCAAACAATGAGTGAAATCGCAAGACGTACATACTGCATAATTAATGTCAGATTTCATGCTTTACCATGGGCCAGGAGACTACATACAAAAGTCGCTTTTTTTTTCTTTTTCTTTCTTTCTTTCATTCTTTTTTTTTTTTTTTTTGCTACATGAATTCTATGATATGTGCCAGCCACATTAGAGTGTATTTAGTTTCACTAGTGATTTTGGACATCTAAACACGTCAAGAAAACAGGAAATGCACATTCCCTCCATCATTATGTAAAGGCTCTGAGGTGGCACAATTTTCTCTATGGAGGCATTATGACTGATAGCTTTATAAAACTCCACTTCTTCCAAAGAGACTCAGTTGGCATTGACCAGTATTGAAACGAAGTGGGTTTTTTTTTTTAAAGTATCTTTTCCAGGACCTTGAAAGTCCTAAGCTCCTCTTTGTGGATGACAATGTTATGCTTCATCGCACAGTGGCTGTCACCGAGTAGCAGGAGAGCAAAGATGCTACATTGTGTTACTACATGATATTTTAAGAATCAATAATTTCATCTTTTAGGTTATAGCAATTGTGATTTTGAACAATTTCAAACTGTGCACCATTTCTATGTAATAGATATTACAGGAAAAATACTTTTAGAAAATGTAAGAACTACAAAAAAGACAAATATACTATCAACATAATGTGTTTACATATTGTGTCTACCTCAAATCTGCTACTAATTGAAGCTATGACTGTTTAGTTGAAGTTGCATCAGAAAAAAAAATGTTGATGATGATGACACAGTTCACATTTAAAGAATGAATTAAATGATGAAGTATTAGTTTTTATCTCTACACACTAGTCTTCTAGTTATTTATGTAGGAAACCTAATCTTATTTTTTTATGCCATATCCCTGGAAATTTGACAATTTGCTTTAAATAATTTTCTTATATAGAACTGCAAACTCCCCTCAGTGCTTTATTTAATATTTTACATGCAACAACTTTGCTAAGATGATAATTTAAGTGTTTTCATATACCAAATTGTCATTTCTCCACACAGTAAGAGTTTAGTCTTAATCTCAGTTTAGAATTAACAAAAATCACTAATTCAGTTTTTCAAACCACTGCCTTAGTTTTCATTCTAATTAAAAGCTTTTCCTGTTATTTTAAGACAGGAATGTGTTCATTTTCGGTTTATTTTCATTAAAAACAATTGACAGAAAACGGATTTTTTTTCTTTTGGAAATCCCGAAGATAATGCTTTACTTTGTCTGAAAAGCGAATGATAAGTACTAAATCATACTGTAAATCCTTGTCAAAGATAGATTTGCAGAACATGATTTTGCATATATGCATTATCTTGTTTCCACTTAATCTTTCCCATGCTAGGATTTCATTCATATGTGATTCAATATTTGCTCATCAACAGTTAATGCCTGAAAGTTCAGCTTTGGCCAGAACCTATTAACAACAGATTTTCCTCGATTGAAAATGAAGCCAAAGAAATTTACGATTTGGAAAAGACAATGTCAGTGAAGGATTTTCAGGAAGAGAGAAGGAAAAGTCAAAGAATTAATTGAAAAATGAAAGATTGGATGACTGTAGAGCACCACTCAACAATAAAAGCAACAACACTGAAGAATGAAGCATATTTAACTTAAAGAAGTTAAAAGAATGGTTAAAACATGCACAAGAACTGTCTGATTTTTGCAATAGATTTTGATTCAAATCAAGAGAACACTTCATACGAAGCATTGAAAAAAATTGCAATCCTAACCATGAAACTCTGAATAAAGACTTAATTATTGCATAAATAATAAAAATCTTTGCTATCAACATTGGTTTTGCTTTTTAATTTTAATTACAAAATTTAGGTTTATTTAAATTATACACTTTCTTAATCGGAATTATACCCAACATATATTTTCCATAAAAAGTTAACTTTGAAGAGTGGTATTTTGGCATATGCACAATGTAATAATGACATAATCGCATTTTTGGCAAGGTTTACTACATTAAAGTTGAACATTTGTGCACCGTAGGAAATTATTTCTCGAACACAGAACAATAACACAAATAATTTACTTTTGTACTAAATAATCACATTATTTATAAATAATATGATTGATACACTACATAAAATATTCCTTTCTAGTGAAATACTGGGTTATTACTTTTAAAATATTACAAATATCAAGCTGCATCTTTAAAATGTGGCTTCAACTGACATTGTATATGACCATCCTCCAGTCTATATTATAACATGTCTAGGGAAGCACTCTTGTGCAATTTACGAATATATCATATCTATTTGGTTTTCATATCACATTTATTTGACATTGGTTCATCTCTTTGGTAAAAAAACTTCAGCCCTTTTACAGTTTGAATTTAATTATGGCTTTTCATTTAATGGACTGACTACCTTTTCAGAAATATTTGTGTGTAGATCAATCAAACTTTAAGAATACTTTTTATTGATGAGAATTTTTTATTGTAAACAACTTTTTTTTTTAAAGCTGAAGAGTTCTGATAATTTTACAGGACTGTAAGAATGAAGACTCAAAAAGAGGAATATCATATGAAGGAGAGTAAGATTTATAAAATTTTATAACATACCTTTCAACATTGGAAACATATTTGCTTTTAAAAGCATAAGGAGTGTTGAATTTTTCTGATAAATTTCCTTTAAACATTAAGCCTTCATTTGCAAGTTTAACAACAATTCTTCGAACTATTTCTCCCATGTACATTCCCGATATCATTTTCTCATACCTAAAATAAGAAAAAATTAAAATTGTGCAGGTCTGATAAAATAAAAATGCTCAAAAGATTGCACAAATCAATAAGGTTAATTAGATACTTTTAATACTGTTGGAAAATTAAACAGAGTTATACTTGTATAATGATTAAAACTAGCACTTATTTAACATACTGCATTTGATACTATATTCATATAAGTACATGAATTTGACATTAGATCAAAACTAAAATATCTGCTTAATAGATCACAGTTCAGCATATGAGAGAAGGCAATAGCTCCATGAAAGACTTTCTATGAAAAACTAACTAGTAATGCCCTTACACAGGAAAAAAAACACAAAAGCACCCATGCAACCAGTCTATCCTATGAGATTTGAACCAGGAAAACTCAACCAGCATTCCAACAAATTTCTCCCTACAGCTAGTGAAGGGCCAAAATTAAGAAGAAAGATGTCCAAATACATTTCGTTACGCAAAAATTCATTTATATTACTTAAATGGAAGCTTATTTTCTTGGAAAACGTGCTTCAAAATTAAGTGTAGGTTATCTACAAAACTATAGCAGTCAGAATTAAAATTCTAAGCCAGTAATACCTAATGTTATACATACATGCAAACAAATACTAGATTATGAAATAAATTTTAATATTCTTCAAACTATTTACAATCTTAAAGTACAGGTAAATTATTAAATTTAATTTATGATTAAATGTAAGAGATTCACATTTACATGTACAGTTAAAAAACAGAAACCAAATCATTTTCCATGTGGCTGCATTAAACATAAAAAGTTAAAGCCACTTTTGGAAAGAAATAACCCTTACAGAATTTTAAATGAAGGTATAATAATATATTCAAAATCAATAACTTACAATTGTTTTCCTTTATTTAATGAATTTTCATCAACTTGATGATCAAATTCAGTTCTCAGGAAGTCCAAGCATCCATTATCACCAAATGCACCCCATTCTGTATTAATGATGACTTGATTAGGTGCATCCCGATCAACAGGCCAAGTCTCAACATTATCCAAATTTTCCATATAGCAAGCGTTTGTACCAGTTCCTTTTTTAAAGAATACAGATGAGAATTAAAAGAGTCAAAGCAAACAAATTTAAATTACCACATGTAAAATAACAGAAAAAGTAAAGTAAAAAAAATATGAAATGACCTGCAGTGATTAAATAATAAAGAAAAACTATACAGAGGAATGCAATAAAGACAGCTTAGCATTAAACTCACCAACAATCAATCCAACTCGACAATCTCGATTTTTATGTGCGCATGACATCAAGGTACCAGTAGTGTCATTTACAATTGCCACAACATCTATGCTCTTCTAAACATTGATAGGAAAAATAATGATTAGTAAATCTCTCAAAATTATGCAAATTTATCTGATAACAAAACAATATTAAAATATGTTCTTTGTTACTAGATTTTTACTCCCTGAAAGAACACAAAAATAGTATTTCTATTCATTACAGCATGCTTTTAGGAAATCCACAGACATTTCAAAACATCCTCTAACTCCTGCATTCTAACATTATAATGTGGTTGATAAATTCAATTTACTTTTGCACCTGCTTACTCATGAGATTTAAAATATGATTTTCGAAATATGACCATCTTTTAAAACAGTATTTATTCATTTTAGTGACCATCATTATTTACATCTTCCAAACAGCAGCTCTTTATGGCTGTGAAATCAATAATGAAACTTCATTACAAAAACTGTTTAATGATTATATAGAAAATTTCAATTCTATGAAACACTGCTGAAGAAGTTTTCTCTAAAGTGCTTTGATCTGATGCCATTAATATAGTTGTCAGTTACTGTGCGAGATATGTTAGTCCAGGAAATGTTAAATCTTATTCCAGGAAAATGTTGAAGTGCGATATTAATGTTTTATAGTTTCATATATTTAGAAATAAAATTTTGTATAGTACATAAATATTAGATATACTGACAAACTAATCGAGTGTTACAAAGACACTTGGAATAAAATGCTTTACATTATGTGCCTGATAAATATAATTCCAGCAGAAAGGTTAAAATGGAGTCACCTAGTTCCACATTTTTTATATCTTCAATATATTTAAACAGCTCTTAAAATATTAAAACTCTCTGAAAGAGCATCTGATGAATATATAATAAATTACTTTCCCTAAAACTTGAGTATAAATTGTTCCAAATACAAACAAGCACAGATAATGCTAAAACTCAAAGCACAATTATTTTAATACGCTAAAGAACCAGTCTTACTCCTTTTCGTTTAACTGCTTGACGTAGTAACTGAACCACATCTTTTCCCTGAACACCAGAGCAGTTAAATCCTTTAGTCCAGCCAACAAGAAATGCACTAGTTAAACCTTTCTGTACACAAGGGAAACTAAATGTGAATCCAAGAGGTAAAGTTCTGTGGGTTAAGCCAAGTGTTACCAAGTAATGTCCCAGGCAATCAGCAATATGGTCAAACAACTGCAAGAAAAATACATTTATTCAACAGCTGTACTTGAAGTTAATACAATTAATCAATCAATATTTTTTACAGGATAAAAAATTAGCATTAATAAAATTAGCTTTGAGCAAACAGAAAATGTACATGCTTCGATAAGAATGAATTTCAAATAAACATATCATTTAAAAAAGGGATTACATATCTTTGCACTCATTTCTTGACTAAATGAAGTCCTAACAAACAACAAAAATTTTTTATCAACAGAAGACAGAAAGCTGCAACATTAACTCCATAAAAGGCATTTTCTTAAACCATACTAACTGTATATGTTACTGTAATTTTTTGTTTTTAAATAGTTTTATCTTTAAAAAAAAAAAAAAACTTGATCTCTTCTACAAGAATACAAAATTGAAATCATCAACATAGTATATGTTAAGCTATCATAAAAAATTAACTTTTAAATAGAATTAACCTTTAACGTGAACTTCATTTAGATGCATTATCAAATTCCATTCAATTAAAGTCCACTGCACTTTATGCATGTATATTTTTTCAGGCTATATGTGAACCTGCAATGATGAAAATCCTTTTTATTTAACAATTAAAAAAAGCAGTAAAACCATAATAATTATATATTTTTAGAACCTACATATTTTGGAATATAAGTATGCAAGGGTCCAGTGCTTTAAAAGGAATTTCAGTTGTATCTACCAAGAAGACTCATTTCTGAATGAGAGATTCAACAGGCTGCACCCTCTATTTGCATAATGACAGTCTTGAATTTTATAACATATCTCGGATGTGCACAAAGATATGCTATAGCTCCCCACTTCCAATCTCAACAATTTTAGCCTGACTCGCTCCATTAAATAATATCAATTCCTCTGGCTTTCTGCTGGGGCTTCATTTCCTTATTAACTCTGTCACTATAATTTTTTTAAGTCCACATGGTGGCAATACACAATTTCTATACCTTCATAACCTAATGGCTCAAATTTATAAAATAAGAAAAAAACATGTTATTTAATATTCTATATATCATTATGCATAAATGAATATTACCTTCTACTATTAATAAACTTATTTTAAGATACTAATTTTTTTTACATAATTCATATGAATAAATGTGCCATGCCATAAATTTAACAACACTTTTAATCAGATTAGTTTCTGATGCTAGAATATTTACAAAGTGAAGAAGTTCAGATTAGTAATAATGTAATTTTCTCTTTTTTGATCTGCAGAACCAAATTATTAATACCAAAGTTAATACACAGACATCATAAATTAACTGCTTGGCCACCTGATAGCATTTAAAGAAAAAATAATTCAGTGTTGATATGCCTTCACAAATTAGGTTTAAAAATATCTCTGGAATGCTTTGGGATAATTTAGGCACAAACCCATTTTGCTATTAATAATCATGTTTACACATATATTCTGGTAAGGCATTTAACAGAAATCTGACCATTCATAAAAATTCCAGTTTCCACCTAATATATACCACATTAAACACCACTTAACATGAACTCAATTAAGATAAATGCTTAAGTGAGTTCATGTTAAGACAGAAACCAAATTTCAGTCCCGGAAGTGATGCATATGATCTTGTAGAAGTTTTACCATTTAACGCAAATTTAGGTTAGCACATATTGAAATAATTTTTTTGTCTGTTGCATCATTGGATTTTATCATTTAACAAGAAATTCGAACTTTCACAGTTACTGTTTTTCCCTTGTTTGTCTGCTTGGACCGAGTTCAGAAATTTTCCATTCACTTAAGTGAAAACCTTGCAGAATACATTGCATTCTTTTAAACACATCCAGCATGAATAACATTGCTCAATGATTACAATCACTGTGTCAATGATGAGTTTTGAGGAGTTTGTTAGTGCAGAGCTCAAGAGTTGTAACAAATATCAGAAGAAAGTGAGAAAGAGAATATCATTCCACCCATTCACCAGGAAATGCTGCATGCCTTAGACATTATAGAAGGTTTTGCTGCAACATACAGATTGACAGCTAGTTTTACAGAAGTCACGAGCCTTGTTGGCCAAGAAGTTGGTAATCAGTGAGTGCATTTCTTTTTCAAGTTACAGTAGAGTACAATGATGCAGTACTGTAGCGTTTTCAATGACAACATTAATAACATATTGTAGTATTACGTAACTGTACACTGTAAATGATTAATGCATAGAAAAATTTATTCCAAAAATTATATTCTCTACTCAACAAGAACAAGAATTTTTTTAACACAAACGCTTGATTATTGGTGCCCTGAGATTCGTGTTAACGAGTTTACTGTATTATGAAATACATACATTTTTCAATTTATAAATAAAGCAACATAAAATTTTTGACAATTTTTGAGTGAAAAAATTCTTATAAAAATATTAATTGACTACAACTCTTGCTTAACATGCATTAATTTTGCTAACTAATTTTCTCCAAATAGCCTCTAACTTGTAACTTACTTTAAGCTCATTTGGCTATATCATAATAGCTATTAAAAAGTAAAACCAGTATGAACAGGAGAAACAAAGAGTAAAAGTAGATTCCACATCAAAATGGTATTCATGACAGTGATTAAATTTTTGGAAAATAATTTACAAAATACTTTTATATGAAATAAATCATTCTGTTCTATTGTAAAATAGTCACTTTGAGCAATACTATTTTTCAACTGAGTAAACCAATTTTCTAAACAGTTACATCATTCAGAAATTTATAAACATCAACTACTTCAACTGGACTGCTTAATTTGTGAACAAAGTTTATGTTTGATTGAGAAATAAAAAATAAGCCTCTCTCGCATTCAGCAATTATTTCTGGCAAACAAATTGTGGTATACTAATCAGCATTTATTGGTGTATGAACCTGTAAAGCAACAGTTCAAACATGGTCAGATTACCAAAAATGTAGCAAGAATTTTCTTTGAAGCTCTACATGAAAAACTGCAATTTTGTTCATTTGGAAACAATGAAACAGCACACTTATATGGTATAGGTACAGAGGAATAAATCCACATTTTGTTGCTTGTTATACTGTCTAAGACAACTTTTGAAATGTCAGACTTGGATCTCTTCAGATTTAGCTCACGTTATCTGATATCAGTATTCTTTTCTGCTTGAGTTAAATAGTGCAAAATATTCATAATGCACATAACTTTTTCACTTTTAAATGATAAAACCAAATGCACTCAGGCAATATTCAAAAACTTCTAAGTTTCATTAAATGTGACATAATATGAAGTGATCATCTGACACACAGCACTGTTTTTTTTTGTGCTGTCACTGCAAATTTTTTGTCAATCTTAAAAAAATTCATTATGCAGACACCAATGCCCTCAAATGAATTCTTTAAATGAGTTGTAAACTGCTACTTTGAATGCTGTTTCATTAGCAAAAGTTTAATGCATTTGACCAACATACTGCTGCTAGATCAAACCTTGTCAAAAGTCATTATATACAAATCCCTGCTTTATCACTACCATATTAGTGTCAAAAAGTTATTGTAAAAAGAATTTTATAGCATTTCCCATCCTTTAACAGCCAATGTTCGCAAGAAAGTTCAAATTAAAAAAAAAAAAAAAAAAAAAAAAAAAAAAAAAAAAAAAAACATATGCATCAAAAGCTGCTATTTGTAATACAAAACACAATCCAAGATTTAGACTCATTCAGACTTCAGCAATTCCAGATTTGGGAATTTCCTGGATTTTAGATTATGAGTTTAAATGTAGTAAGATGTGCAAAAATCATAAAATTAAAAAATCTGAAATAGTTATGAAATAATGAAGGGTTTTTTACCTGAACAGAATTAAATTAAAAAAGTTTAATATTTGTTTGCTTTATTAAACATGTCTTTCAATATAAGTCGTTTTAACCCTCTCCCTGATTTGCCTGAGTTACCCAGAGATATGAAAACATCATGTAGTGATTTGTTTGAGTATACAGAGCACCCCCAAATCCTTAACATATGATTCACTCTAGCACTAATAATAAATACTTTCAGTTTGCACTGCAAAAGCATATTTCCTCCCCCTCCCATCAAAGTGACCACTAGCAATAAGCATTACAAACGACGTAACTCCAAGGAGTTCTTTGAAGAACAAAACTGTCCCTCTCTTCTTTGGATGCTTGCGATGTTTCACAAGTTCTTTGAACGCTCTTAGCTGTTTAATACAATAGGTTTCCTACTTCACAGAGAGAACAAATGCTGGGGCAGGCAAGGACGCTAACTACATTTGAAGGCAATGACACAATTTTTCAGACCAGTTTTTACTGTGAGTGCTTACCACTACAGTCTGTTGACTGAATACTGGGCCATGGTTACTCCAATAGAATACTTCTGTCGTATCATCTTATTTATTAAGCCCTTCCTTTAAAAATTCCCTTAATTGGAAAACTTTGTATTTTGTTCAATATATCCAAAAGCATTTATATTAAGAGCTGTCATCATGAAGCTTAGCAAGCATCTATTACACATGACTGGAGACTAAGGACATGTTGTTCTGCTAAAATTTGTCTTGCACAACATGCTGAAAAAATTAAGATTGAATTATATTAGTTTTGTTATTTATTATATTTATGTCTATTTCCCACATACGTTTAAGGTTTATCCGAGTCCTGATGAAATAAATTTCTACATATACTTAAGATGGTACTTTTTTATTATGCATCTGTCATACACTGTGGCAATTTTTTAAACATGAACAATTTCTAATTCTAAGAAAAGTTTATAGATGGTAAAATTCACACACATCACGCTGCAGGTGATAATACAGTCGAGTACCGAAAATCCGCCGACCTGAAATCCGCATTGCCTCTCAAAATATAAACATTGAATTTATAGGTTCCAGAAACCGCAAAATGGAGAATGAAATACAGAAGAAAAAATATTTATCTAATAATGACGTCATAATTACCGAATAATAATGATTCTGTGTTAGTGGCAGAAAAAATATCTTAGCCAAGAAGTGGTTTTTAGTTTGGATGATGTGTTCAGATGAGCCAACACTGGCATATCAGATAAATGATGATGAAATCATTGGCTCTGTTTAGAACTCGCCACAGCAAGAAAACGATTCTGATACTGACACAGGTAATGAATTTGATAGGAGTGAGAAAATATCGTTTAATGAGGGTTTGGAACATGATGAAAAATACCTAAAATATTTAGAACAACAGAGCTGTGTCACAAACCATGAGATTATAACCATGTAAAATTTACGAAAAAAAAAAAAAAAACTTACTCTTGAGCACCTAAAGTTTTAAAACAAACCTCTATCAGAAAAATGTTTGAAACAAGTTTAAAAAAAAATGCTTCATTAGTAGCCCTTATTTTTTGCACGTCTCTATTCTACATGTCCTTAATGCTTTAAAATATTCCTGTAATCACTAATATAAATGATATATAATTTAATGCATATAATAAAATAATGTACATTATTGTACATAATAATTTAAGTAAATGTACCTAATATGCCTTCTTTATTTTGCACTTTTAGTCTAATATTATGATTTGGCTTTTCTGTCCTGAAATCCGCACAACCTCTGGTCCCAAGCATAATAAATGTTATTCTTAATTCAAACACCACTAAATAGCCTATGAATACGGCCTTTAAAAAAAATCTATTCTTAGAAATTTTGTTAAATTTCTCCTCGTCCCAAACTTAACACTTTGCAATGCATTGGCCTATATCTGTAATTGCCACCAAGTGTAATGTCAGCATAAAAGGTTGCTTCAGATGCTACTGCATGAGTCGTTTCTCAAGCTACCAAGAGCTAACAGTTATGTGGCAAAGGAAAAAAATATTAAAAACTGCTTTCCCAGGTCAGCTTAAGAATTGTACAATATTCCGTAGGTTCAAAATTAGCGATAAATTTTGATAGAATGTTTTGATTTGAGATGTATGCTGAGTAATAAGGCGGCTATGGAGCCAAATTATGGATCATACATATTTATGCTATTAAATACTTATGTTTCTTCAACATGGAGGTGTTTTATTTTGTGCTGAAGTAAAATTACAAGTCAGGACCTGCCACTAGCTTTATTATAAAAAAAAAGTCTACTGAACATGCGTGAAGCATTTTAAGACATGTTACTCTCACAATCTTCCTCTTTTTGGAAAAAATTTCTTTAAAAAAAATTCCTGGCGGTCAGGATTGGGCATCCGGATGATTTCAGACTGCATTGCCAGAATTTAAAACTTAAGTATTGGCTCTTATACCATGTCACACATTATTAATATTTAACATTCCCCCCCCCAAAAAAAAGTTACATGAACAAAACTTTTGATCAAAATTATATACAAATCTGGAAAACATACATAAGCACTTGAAATACTAAAATTACTTTTTCTATGAAAAAGAAATTCTCAACTTACTTGCTCACCTGAGCCAAGCATTATGTACTCAGGAATTTCATAGATTTCATTTACCATGTTACATTGGTCTCCATCCAAATCAATGCATAAAACACGGAAATTGGTCCCTCCCAAGTCAAGGGCAAGAAACTTTCCCTTTTCTGGAAATTCAAAGCTTTAATCAATATAATTTGAAAATGAAATAACAAAAAACAATGACAATGTATATCAGGCAATTTATGAAGTTTAGAAGAAACAAGTCTCTTGCTGACATTACTACCAATGTGAAAGGGTAGTCAGCGATTTGAGTTAAGACTGTTGAACACTAGTAGCTCAAACTTGGTTTGACTCCCACCAAATAGGCTTGTTGGATCGTTGTTTTTGCTCCAGAAACAATATAAATACGAGGCAATTTCCCTTAAAAAAGGGCTCTTATGAAAGTATTCCTTCCCTTAGGCAGCCAGACATGTTTTGCCTCAGTTGATCATTTAGCAATTATTTCTCCTAATAACTTCCAAAATTGTGAATGTAATAGATGTTCCAAATGTAATAAATATGATGCTTTTGTTTCTAAGCAAAGGCAATACTAGACAGGAATTCATTCGTATTTTTACAGAAATTTGATTTAAACTATTTTTAAGAAACTACAATACAAACTAACAAAACACATTTAAACTGAAAATAATTATACAAGGTGTTTTGAAAATAGTGGTTGCAGACTTTATTTGCTTTAACATTGATTCCAGGCATGCACTTTCAAAAGGTTTCTCAAAATAAAGATGAAAATTTTACGGATATAAAATACATCTTCATATATGGATATCATACAGTTGAAAGTTCAATGAATACAAGCTTTTCTTTATGGTATAATAAGTCAGTGTAAAATTCATGTGATATTAATAATTAATAATTTAATGGCGACAGTTACAATAACAGATACGGTTTTACCCAACATGGAAACAATTATTTGCCAAAACAAGAGAAATGTTTCTCAGTAAATAGAATTAAAAATATTACTTGTATTGCAATACTATAATGACCTTTCAATTCTTCAAGTTAAAATTGATGATTTAATATATTATTCTATTAAGTAATCATTTTCAGTTAAAAGAGAGGAGAGCTAATGAAATTAAAAATGAAAAATTTTTGATATACTATAAAAAAAGATTTAATCATTGGTGTCAAAATGATACTGCCAATTTTTCTCAGGTATGATGAAGACACACCATTCTAGTATTAAAAGCAGAGCACTTCTACTCCACAAAATAAGTGTTATAAAGGGGTTGTGGAGAAAAGAGCAATGCAGAACTAACCCCATATCATGAAAAGGTAAACAAAATGTCTTAATTCTAATCACCTTATATTCAAACACATAATTGAATGAAGATGCAAGAAACGCCAACATTTTCTAAAAATTCTGAGATGCAAGAAACGGCAACATTTTCTAAAAATTCTAACAATAGTGCAGATGTTATGGTTCAGATGGGAAGGAAAAAAATTGTGACAAAATGTACAGATTTTTTACAAAGAAAATAAATTATTATTACTAAAATATTCTAATTACATTCAAAATCTCATACAAGAATTTAATGATGTGAATGCTTAGAAAGAAAGCCAGCAGTTTATGTTTCTTAAAAAAAAAATTGTACAGAAAAGGTACTGATTAGTTGAAAACATCTTTAACATTCTGTAGAAAGATGCATAAATAAAATGCCAGACCTTCAAAGTAGAAAATGTCTAATGAAAAGAAAACTTTCTATGCCATGTTATTAAGACACTGTATTTAGCGCCACATAATCAAGTCTTCCATCCATTACAAATTACATTTAATAATCAGATTTCTTTTTGTTTATACATTAATTGAGAGAAAGCATATGATGGTTATCTGGATAAGAGGAAGAATGCTTTCATGAAAGACTAGAAACTGGCTCATTTCACTAATACCATGGAACTTATAGCTCATTCACACAATGGAAAAGGAAGTTGGGATAAAATATCAAGTGTTCTGCAGCTTTAACAATTAGCCATTTAATTCTTTATGAAATAATTGCATTATCTGGTTTCATTATTAATGATTGTGTTACGTACAAAGATTTTTCTAAAACAAAAAGGCGCACGGATATTTTACTTACCCAAACCACTATATTCTCTCATTGAAATAAAACAGGTAAAAAAAAACTATTAAAACTGCATATAGTAAAGATATACACAAATTAGATGCAGTAAAGATGCATCTATAAAATTAAAAACACATACATATTTTTGGGAGAGTCATTTATGACTTGCAGATGTTGCCATTTTCAATTTTCTCTCTCATCCATTTAAAAAAATATTTTAAACTTTAATGAAACATTACAAGCAATTACCCCTTTTGCGATGATGAAACTTAGCATCATGCCACTAATGAAATTAATTGGTTTGTACCTAGAATGCTATCACGTTTCTTGAGATTCACATCAATACATTTAATCATATTTTCATTGATGCATTGCACTCATATATGATTCAATTTCATATCAACTTTCTGAATCAGTGTTGGTTACCAACTGTAATTTTTTTTATGCTCCATGTTTAAAGTGACAGAACCTAAACTATTTATTAATGTTTGAAAAAGATACATGGAAATAAAGATCTGGATATAAATGTTTACCCACCTAATTCACTTTTTCCTGTATGTAATGTTACAGCTGACTAATTACTCAAACTTTGAAACTTCACAGAAAGAGAAAAAATACTTTGTGTCAAAAATGTTTGGTACTTAACTTACTTTCTAACTGACTATGAAAGCTGCAAGAAATCTTACCAAAACTGTGCCAGCAATTATGGTGAAAGTCTGAAGAAACAGACCGCTCTTTAGTCAGTTCAATAATCAGAGAACATTCTTTATTTAATTAGATAATCAACAGACACAAGTTACAAATACGGCATATTAAAACTTAAATAATTACGTGCTTGGCATCTGAGATTACCTCATTAAGAAATTCATTACAACTAGTGCTAATCATCTTGGCAATCAAAAATCCCTAAAGGAATAAAATATAACAAAACTCTCACCTTCTTTACAACTCAAGATCACATATATTCATTTAAATAGGAACCTAAGTGATGTCGTGCTATTCGGTTACTGCACCATTTTGATTAACTCCATAGTTTTTTTATGTTTTGCAGCATTTGCACATCAGTGTAACCAGTCCCACAACTTTGAAAATACTCCACTGCTTGCTTGCTGTAGAAAGAATATTAATCAATTTTTCAAAATGCCAAAGAAAAGCAAACAAACAGTGATTAACTTATCAGTTCCTTGCAAAACATGACTTGGCTTACTGGAGATCAGGATTGCATAAAACCAAAGTTCCTGAGAGGTGTTTTAATGTCATGCTTATTTATTAAAGGCGATGAACTGCACTATTTGGTGACATTGTCAAAAAAGGTCAATGGCAAACTATGTTAAGTACCAAATTTTTTTTTGTGCACTAATTAAATGCATGATATCTTATTTGAACAGTACAGCAACTAATGCTAGCCAATGCAGTAGTGTATTTATTGCATCTCGGATGTAGACACTAGCTAGTAGCTTTAGTGGATGTCAGATACAGCCTGAACTAGTGAAAACATGGGTTAAACATATTTTCAAATATTTTTAAAATTCAGTTTTTAACAATTACTTACACAGTATACACAAATACATATACCTCCATATGGCAGTTAATATATGTACTTTTAAATACTTTAAACTATAATTTCATAATAAACATAATTTCTGACCATTTATTTTAATGCAGATTTAATTTTTCAGTCTTAATCATACAGAGGTTTTGAAGAAAAATTCCAGTAATTTAAAAATGTTAATGATTTTATTTGAAATCAAAATAGTAGCAGAAATTCCAAAGAAAATTTTTCACCACAACAGTATTCATGTTAATGATTTTAAAAAACATCACAGTCAAGCTAAGTTTCTGAGAAATAATTTTGTAATTTGATCATTTGGATACAACAAAGTACACAGTGCTTAAGGGGCCGAAAGGAAGGGTGACTTAGTGGAATACTTTCTAAGGGAAATCAGCTTGCAATCTATTATACAGGAGAAAAAACATCTATGCTGCCAATGCATTCACCTGGATTCCAACTTGGATGTAAATATCAACATTCAGCAGTCTTAATCACTCAGCCACTAACTTATGATGTGAAGATACATAAGAATTATATAAACACACGCATTAATTTCTGAATTATTTTGAACACATTTTCATTTTAGAATAGAATATTTTAATTTGTTAATTAAAACCAACATCATTTCAATCCAGTTATCCATTTTAACACTAGCCAAATCTGAGCACATTTAATGCACTATGACATTTATCAGTTTGTATTTTCTTCTGCTTGAAGCGAATAATCATAATAATAGCAATAATAAACAACTAAATTGCGAATTTACCATGCTTAGAAATTTTTTTTTTTCAAGTGATGCTTTGTATGCTATGCTAAACACTTATACATAGCAATGACATCAATAACAAATTTAAATGTTATGTACTCACAATGTTCCTTCAGATTTCATGTACTAGATATTTTCCAGCAAATTTCTTGAGTACGACTGACTGGTATGATAATCCTGTTAAGATTTTATTAAATTTCATTCACTCACTCACAGATAATATTTATCGCACATACACCTAAGCTGCTTATTATGAATTATGATTATTTGAATATGGTCAAGTACATGAGGGTTATTTGCTTAAGAGAAGGGATGCCTTCATGGAGGTGTTTCCAAATTGAAATTGGCTCCTATTCAGTTACACATGAAGAAGACCATGAAAACCAATCATGCAGTCAGGATATTCACTGGGATCAAACCTAGGTCAAACTACCAGCATTCAGTGGCCTTATACTCTGGGAAGACATACCTTTGCAAAGGTAATTAATCCTCATATACATGTGGAAAATGTACAAAATCCTGCTTACACATTCAACTTGTGGTACACACTTTGGATTATTTAGATTATGGCAAAGCACACAAGGGATATCTGCTGAAGGGGGGAAGCCTTCATGGAAGATTCCTTAAAGGTGATTTGGCTTATATTTACGCTACACATCGGGAAAACCACTAAGTTCTCATGCAGGCAGCCTGTTTACTGGGATCTGAACCCTACTCAAATGACTGGTGAGTTACACAAATACAATAAAATAACATTGTGCTTGGCAATGGAAATCATACCTATTCTCAAAGAAAAAAATAATTTTTTAAATATGTTAAGATACTGCATTCCAGAATCAAAAGTAGCATCTTAACAGCAAACAGAATAAATACTTTCCCAACTTTTAAAACAAAATAAGGTTCAGAAAATAAAACGTAAAATTATTTGATAAGTATTCTAATTCCGGTATCTGGGTTTAAACCTGTAAAATTTCTTTTTTGACCAACATTAAAATCTTGCCCTCACATTTCTCAAGCTGCTATAACCTACAACTTTTTTTCATAATCAGTAACACTGTGCCTGAAAAATATTAATTTGATGAGGAACACTAGGTGGATATGGGAAGGAAGGCTCAGAAGGAATAGGCATGATATAGTAAAACAAGAACCTAAAACTAAGCATGTAAAATATTTACACACATTGTGCCATATCGGTCCACTATTCATCATTAAATGAACATATGTACGCATCACCAGGAAATATCAGCACATTACATGATTGTGCACTAGCAGGGTATAATACCATGCTTTGCTAGAATTAATTCCTTTACATCAACTATGGATCAAATTCAGTCTTTATGACATGTTAAAAACTATTACAAGGCTGAAATACTAATTCATTTATAAATAAAAAAAATATACTTCCAAAATACAGAATTAAAGAAAAAATTATCTCATTTACCACTCACAAAATGCTTCCACTCAGAAACTCACCATTTATAAATAAACTGAAGCCTGCAGCAAAAAGTACTGGTGCAGATCAACTTCCAAAGTATTTCCACATATACAAGTCATCAATCATGTTACTGAAAATATGTCTAACAGTGAAACAACCTCTTCATATACTGCTAACAAGCATATGAAAAAATGCATAGTAAATATATAAAGATTTAGTATTTATGTTACTGAATTCCATCCTACATTGCTTTCAAATTCAAGCTTTATTTTCAAAACCAATATTAGTGCTCTTGTTAATAAATACAAAGCATATTTTCAGCTCCTCTTTATTTATGCATGCACTAAGTGATAAAGAATAAAAATGCACAGCTAAATGTCCCAACCATAAAATTCTAAAAAAGGTTACCTAAATAAAATTACTAATATTGCATTTAATTAAATTGGACATAATAGAAAAAAACTATAAAATTTTTTTTAATTATAAGTCATGCTCTAAAAGCAGGACACAAAGAGTGTTTCGTGCCATGTCAAACTAAATATGTCAAGTACCACATTACAGGAACATTCAGTGCTGAAATACTTGCACGGAAGAAAGGAAGAATTAGCAATATTAGCAAGTTAATAGAAGGGGATATAAATGAATAACTAGTTATTGAAATTTATTAGAAATTAAGCATGCTAAGTGAATTAAATTTTCTTAAAAAACACAGTAAAAGCTTGACTATCCAACATTCAACTACCTCAAATATTTTCAAATTTTCAATTATTTTTAATGTTAGTTTAACAAAATAAGAGATCTGGAACTATTTTTCCCCCATTGGATTACTGTTGTTGTTTCCATAAAGCATTACCAATGACAAATTGGAGAGCTTGGTTTTGAAATCTTTTGAGTGAATCATCACTTGGTTTGATGCTGCCATGAAAGGTTAACAGCAGTAAGTAATACAGCTGTATGTCAAATCAAAATTTTGATCCAGCAGTTCTCTTTATTAAGATTAGCCACTTAATAGCATGCTCTAAAATCATTTCAACATGCTCTTTCCAAATCAATTTACAGTCGAAAACGACACACAAATATTGAATACTGTTGGTTTTCTGTAGCAGTGACCATGCCATAAAAGGTCTAATTGCAAAGGCCAGTGAGTAAGTGAAAATATTTGAAACACTATCTTCTCTAGATTAACTTCCATATTATGAGTACAGAACCAGTCTTCTAAAATCTTTAGGGCCTGATTTAGAATTAGCTCCAATTGTTCCTCTCCATGACATTTGGGAGTCTCAGTCCAAAACGCATAATCAGCACATAGTAAACACTTAACACAGTTTTTTTTTTTTTTTTAAATTTCAGTCGTGAGACTATTTATGTATATGTTAAACAGAAGACAAATGGTAACAGCTTCTTGTAGGAGGCCAGTCCTAAGAACATTACATCTTGAAAAACTGTCTTTAGAAAGAACTCTACAAGTTTGCTTGCTGGCTAAGAAAAGTCTTGAACCAATGAAACATGTTTGAATGAACTCCAGTATTGAAAAGCTTAAACAGAAGAACATCTTTATAAACTAAGCATATCTTAGGTCAGCAAAAACTGCAGAAAGGACATGCTCTTTTTATCTAGTAAAACCTTTACTATTTAGCTAGGTAATGTAACATGTTGGCCAGTTGACCTGTATTCTCAGAAACCAGCCTGTTCATTGGATAACATAAATTTCTTTTATTATGAAAAATTTGGAGTGAGTATTTCAATATTTAGTACACGGTATATGTAAATAAAATCTAAATATACGAGTGTTTGAATACAAATGTGAGTCACTGTAAATGCAGGTGTTTCATATTCAAGTTAACAAATAAAATGACTCTTTTATAATTTATACCAATTTTTTTTCTTCCTTACATTTTGACTTTTCTACCATTAATTGCATATTTTATAAGTTCAATTACCCAGAATTTTCACTTATCTGGAATTCAGCATTTCCTAAGCTTTCTGGATAGTCAAGTTCTTACTGGAAAATCATTATTTTATATATGTATATAGAAAAAATACATATTTCCCAAGAAAAGTTTATGTCATACAAGTACAGATGTCATATGCGAACTAACATAACAAACAAAAAAAAACTTTATATTATCAAATTTACCCTGGAGGGAAAAATTAAAGGAACAGATTATAAAAACTCAAGTAAGAACATGGGCAGTAGCCCAAGAACATGCCTGACATATCTTCAAATTGCAGAACTGCCTATTTATGCAAAAAATAAATAAGAACACATGAATTGTGATACAAAGAATACTAGTGAAAAGTTAGAGCTATCAACATTTCAGAACTACACAGAAAAAATTAACAAAGTGTGGTCACCTGACTAAAATGCAAGTTTTACAGCAATTTCCCATGCTATGTATTAAAAGTGTCCAGGAGAGCCAGTGGTAACAAAGGGTATTCATGATGAATAATGCCTTTAAGCTCCTGAAGAGTGCTAGGTAAAAGCTACAGTAATGCAAGTCAGGTCTTAGATAGTCGTCATGTGTTCCATTAAATTTTAATATAGAGAATATGCAGTCCAGTCTATTTGCTGGATTACTTTGCCTCAAAATAATCAGTCACTAATGCAGCACAGGAGAGACTACCATTATTGTCCATTATGAGGAAGTATCAGCAAATGCACTTCTAAACAACTTGCCATAAAAATAAAGAACCTCATGTCTGTGTATTTCAGCATTCATAGTTGCACTGGTAATACTGTACGTCAGTGCAGCTATTCAAAATTATGTCTACTTACCACAATTCCAGCAGCTTTGTACCGATGCCTTTAATGAATGTTTTCATGCTTGTTGCATGTATTTTCCTCCCTCTTGATTTTAAGATGTCTAGAATTATTCTCAAAACAAAAACAAGACTAACCAGTAATAATAACATGGCTCCAATCACACTGATCTATGAATCAATTCAATTGACTGCATTTTGCAGCCTCCGTTAGGAGGATCAATTATGGGTTTCTTTATACACCACCTTCTTTCATGCACCCTATCACTCACTGTATACCAGGATAGTTGAAGTCCTGTAGCTGCAGGAAACTCCCTTGCTAATATCAGCTATGTCAGTTGCCTATTTCTTTTGGAAACTGCTGCAAATAGTCCTAAGAGTCTGTTGTGGCAAGGTTTTGCCCCTGACCTGGTTATTTGAATACATCAAACAGTATCCTTAAACCATTTCCAGATTTTTCACATGAAGCTCTTGGCTACTTTTAGGTTTTCATACATCTGCATCAGTATATTTCTAGCGTTTATTCTCCGAAATGAATGCTGTTTCTCATAATACGTCAAATTCCTTTCCAACATGTTCCACCAAAAATTTGATCGAATTACCATTACAATCCTCAAAACTACATTCTGAACACGTCTTACACTCCTTCACTGAGATGGCAACTAACCACCTTTTTGGACTTACAATTGTTCCTTTAATATTTCCTACCAGTATATACGATATTCAAACCAAAATGCTTCAAGGTACAATAATTTAATAAATACTTAAAGGCTTCTTTCAAAATATAAAAAAGTTCAAACAT
The DNA here is from genome assembly GCA_000611955.2 of Stegodyphus mimosarum. Lineage (NCBI taxonomy): Eukaryota > Metazoa > Arthropoda > Arachnida > Araneae > Eresidae > Stegodyphus > Stegodyphus mimosarum. The sequence goes on from KK117052.1 coordinate 51,668, forward strand.
TTTGAAACTTAAAAGATGCTTTATTTAAAATTCATGTACATGTAAACTTCACACAAAAAAATAACAAAATACACAATATTTTCAGTAGTCTACTGCTTTCTGTCAATTTTTATTATCTCTGATAAAAAAGAACATACACAAGCTAATTAAAAAAAAAGGCATGTTTATGTTGAGAACTGCTAATTTGACAGCTTTTCCCCTTTCCTCCCCCTTTTTCTTTTTAGCAAGGATTCCACTACAACTTTCAGGCTTCACTATAAATAACACAGTCACGGTCAGTGACAAACCTATTACTTATTTCAAATGTTCTTTTCAATGTATTTCATGAATAAAAACTGAAAAACCATACTACGAAATTGGAAGAGATACTAGCCAAAGTAAAATTTAAAACTGTGCGAAAGTGCCTCAGACTGGCATAGATATTGAATAAAACTATCCTTTCATGGGCAATCCCACATAGATCCTTCTTTTGCTCCTCAATAAAATGGAACAATGTTTGATCAGCCTAGAAATCAACAGTGTTAAAATCTTAACTAATATAGGCCTAATCTTCACCAACTCTTCTTTTTTTTTTTTCCATAATTTTACATTGTATTACGTTTTCAACAGACACAGCTCAAGAGATGTCATTATTTTGTGAAGAACAATATTGGTATTTCTCAGATAAAAAATATTCCAGAATGGATAAACTAAGTGGCACAACACTTAATATTAAAATGTTCAAATATGTGTAATAAGAAATAAAAGTTCTAAAATATTGCAATATACATCATATAAAAATTTCATGAATACAAATGTTTGATATACACAGAAAATGCTAGAAAAGCATTTGTAACATACTCATAAAAATGTACATATTTTTACTAGTATAAAAATTCAAGAGTTTTTAAAGCAAAAATAATCGAAACAAATAAAAGAATGACAATGGAACAGCGATATCTGATAATGCTTCATGATTTTTCATGTATAACTTCTTCAAGTACATCTACAGTGAGGTTGCATGCAGAGTTCAAAATTCAGTTACAAAATGATTACTATATTCATTACAAAATGATTATTACAAAATGATTCATATTCAGTTACAAAATGATTACTATAGTCAATGAGCCTTAAAAATTCAAATAATGTATATTACAGATATGATCACTTTACATTTATGAAATAATACTTTAATATATTCTCCTTCCTCAAAGCAACCCAGAATATTAAACATATTCAAAGCTTTTTATTACATAACTTATCAATTTTCAATATTTTAAATCAATAATGAGACAGTAAATATGACTGTTTAACTCATAAGAGAATTTTTGCAAAATATCAATTTTTCTTTGGAAGGGGGT
>KK117052.1:53054-64424 GCA_000611955.2 Stegodyphus mimosarum
TAAAAACTACACAAAATAAAATGTTACAATCACTGCATACAGCAGAGACATTTAATGAGTTTTATTAGAAAGTTATTAGAGCTAAAGAAACAAAAGTTAAGAATTTATGCCTACAGTATGAAAAATAACATACAAGATAAATTTATAGCTTATAAAAGTAAACTACCTAAAGAAATTCCTATGACTAATAGTACAAAATTTATTTATATATATATGCATAATTTCTCGATGCACAAATGCATTCCTTCCGACAAAAACTAACACTGACCTGAATATTTTCCGATTCTTCACAAAAGAATTTGACATTACTTCTAGTTTTTATAGTTGCTATCTTTATTTCAATCTTCATTTGAAGTGACAGATTAATCAAATTTTGTTGTTTCTCTAATATAATACATTAGAGCTTCACTAAAGTATCTTCAAAAAGCAAGAAAAAGACTATATTTTTTTTAAAGGAAAAAATGCTAAAACCTTTGTATCATTTTCTGTAGCATATTAGCTATCATTCATTCTATTCAAATTTAGTTTTCTAATATATATTAAACTTTAAGTGTTATCAAAAATATGCCAAATGAATACTATAAATCAAAAATCTGTAACAGAAACTGCTGTACTGTAAATAAATGTACTGACATTTTAAGGTTGCAACTGAAAAATTTTTGGTACTTTCTGATTATCTGAACCCATTGAAAAGTATTTCTGAGGCAAAGCCCAAGGTCACCAACATGTATTTATGTGGCAGTCCAAGTATGCTCACACACACAGCAGACAGTGCTGATTTCCTCTTTTAAATTCAACAGTCATTAATATTTTTTTCATCAAATTCATGCTTTTTTTCTTGTAAGGAATCATAGCAGGACTGTAGAATTTGTGGCTTAAGAAAAACAATCCAGCATTTCTTCAGAAAGAGGCATTTTGCCTAAGAGAATGAAAGAAGCATTTAGCCCAACAGAACAAAATGCAAAAACTCATTTATTTAGTTATTGTATTCCATGAAGATGAACTTTGTAAATGATCAATTCTTATGGATCCAAATTTATTTGTGGATGCCTTATTTGTATAATCTCTGATTTTTTAAAAATAAAAAACAAATCATTGTGTGCATTTGAAAACAACAACATGCACAATGCCAACTTCGTGAAATTCTGTGATGTTATTTTTAGCTAGAACAGAACATTGTGAAAACAGAAGAATGAAAAAAAGGTAAGTACTTTATTACAGATGTTTCTTAAAAAATTTTAATTTCGTTAATTGGTTGCTATTTTATGTAATTCTTAGTGCGCCATTATTTTTGAAAATGGCTATTGTCTTTTACTTCTTAGTCTGGCAAAAAATCGGGAACTTTTCAGAAGAAGGGTGCAAATTAAAGATCATCTGCACTTGAAGATTATATCTGATGTCCAAAATTATACAGGGTGATTCATAATTCTCTGGACTGTCAAAAGTTTAGTTTAATAACTATAATAAATACATCAAAAATGAACATAGTAGTACATAAAAAATCCGAGTTTGCTTTCATAATGGGACAACCTCATAATTGTTGAATTATTCACTACACTGCAATTATAAGACTATGTGGGAATATAACACAAGCATGGTATTCACTGGTTGAATGCAAAGCTCACTGCAGCTTGGAATTTGCTAAATATGAGTGTGTTTTTATTGTCAATGAAGCTTTCTCATGAAATGATCTATAGACAAGTGACAGTACAAATTCAAACACTCTGGCTGCTCAAGCAACGCAAAAGAAAACAAAAAACAAACAAAAAGAAAACAAAAAACAAACAAAAAAAAGTTCACTGGTATACTTATCTAAAACCAATACCATTAGCTGAGTACATATTGAGTATCTGTATGGTAAACTGAGGATTTTATATACTGATATGCCTCTTTACCATATTCAATTACAGTTATCTCTACATATAATAAAACAAGAGTCTGTGTGTCTTTCGTTCGTGTTGCGAGTAAGCTAATAGACCCAGGGCCACGAAATTTGGTACATAGGTGTATCTACACAAGAGCCAGTGCACCTCGAAGCGATTTTTTCGAAATTCGAATTTGAATTTTTTTAATTTTATGACCAAATCACGTTATTTTGAGACATAATAGGCTACAGGAAAGCGAGATTTCACTCTATACACTTCATTTTTACATCGTCGTGAAGCGTAGACACTTAGCTATTTTACGAACTTAAAATAAATTTCGTATTTCAATAAACCGATTAAATACGAATTTATTTAGGAAGGTGAGCTTAACACCTTTTCAGCGGAATTTTTTTAAAAGAAACTTATTTTAAAAAATGGGCTGTTTATTTTCCTTTGATTTTTGGACACGTTGAACTTTAATCCTTTCGACTTCTTTTAAAAAAAAAATTTTGGAAAAATAATAATATTTTGTATTTTTTAAAAATTTTTTAAATGAAGCTTCCGAATACACTTCTCACATCTCAGATATTTTAAAATGTAGTTTTGGCAACAATTTTCCTTTCTTATTGTTGTTGATAGATTTTTGATGAAATTGCATCATTTTGAATAGTTTCATTCTTTTAAAAATTTCGGTTTGGCAACAATTTTTCATCGTATTTCTTATGTTACTGTTTTTAAGAGACTGAAAAGTTTAAGAAATTAAAAAGTTGTTTCTCTTTGCAACGGTAAATTGTTTAATTACTTTATTAGGATAATTAACATTTGTATCAAGGGATATTGCTTATTTCATTGTAATATTATGTTTTAATTATATATAATTTTAATTATAAAAAAGTTTTGCATGATATTTTTTAATCTGTAAGTTCTTAATCTGTTTATACCATTTGAGTTCTTAAGATTTTGTAAAGGAAGTTGGTTAATTTATTTATTAGGATAATTAATATTTGTATTAAGGGATATTGCTTATTTCGTTGTATGCTTTTTATATGTAATGCATTTTTAACTGAATTTTTTTTCCCTTGTTGTTTGTTTCTTTTTCAATAAAATTGTTCTGCAGAGTAAAATTCTGTGCAGTTTTCAAATTTAATGTTTGGTGTTCTCTTTAAACATTTTTCTGGTACACTTAAAAGCCAGACGAAGGCTGGCCGCGCAGCGGCTAGTAATACTATAAATTTTTAAAACAGCATATGAAATCATAAATTATTCTATAGTATTGAATATTATTAATATTTCCATTCTTTAGTAAATCTTTTTCCATGCTACACTTTCACAGAAAATAAGCTGAGCATATGCAAATAAAAAATTAGCAATTATATATCGGTTTTAAATAAATCAAAAAAAATTTACATTTAAAAAAAACTATAACAAAATATCTGAAACAATAAAAACATATATTGGGATTGTTTTAACATCTTTAACAGCTGTATGTTCCCTGAAGTTTCACATTACACTGAAGTTTCACATTACACAGAAGTTTAAAAAAATTTCTTACGAAGACAGCAAAGCTTTTAATTTTTAATCATTGTCAAACTGAAAACTAATTTTCCATACAACATAGCTAACTAAAAGAGCTTATTACCATTTCAAGTAAAGGAATTTTAAATACTTTGAAATGGGATATTAAAGAATTCACATGGCAATGAGAGTAACAGGATAGCAGTATTTATTCTGAAATTAACAAAAGTCAGAATCTGAACAATTTAAGCAGTAATCAGATATTTGTTCACTGTGGCTAATTTTTGGTACATAATAATAGGCAGACAGTAAGGTGTTTAATGTGGAAATGATTTTAGTGTTTAAGATTTTAAGTTTTCATATTAGATCCCTGGCATATTATTAAACTGTTTTACAACACACATTTTACTGTTACAAAAAATTAGATTATATATTCACCTGAACCATCTGGAACATCTCTCACAAATGTAGGAAACATTTTAACAGTTGCTTCATCATGATATGTAGAACTCAAACCTTTATTGAATTCTTGTAATAAAAGGGCAGAAACTTTAAGAAGTGCATCATTTGTAAGAATAAAATCCTTGAGCATAGCATCAACCTATTAAGAAAAATACAGTAAACATCAGATAAATATATTTAAAAGTTCAAAAATTATTATTTTACATCAATGCTATCAAAACTTTATATCCTTGAGGTTCAATCTGCGGCTGCGCACTATACGTTATATTTAACACTATACGTTGCACTACACGTTATATTAATATTATATATAACACTATACGGTATATATAACACTATACGTTATATTTAACACTATACTTGCACTATACGTTATATTTAACAAATATTTACGAATACATCCTATAATAATAAATACTAGTTATTTCAAGATTTTTTATAATATTAATTTCAGATAATCTCTGTATAAAGATATGCATGAGTTTAGAAATTTGGTTTATAACAAATTTCGCTAACCTAGCAGAGAGCAACATGTAGCCTCTATGGCAACTAAACCTAATAGATAAGAAAAAAACTGAATACTAAAAATCTTTACTATAATTTCATCTAGTAATTTTTTGTTAATAGATTATAGTTATCAAAATATGCATCCAAATACATTAGACTTTTTACATAGTGTCCTGAATAGCCATGCACTGTTTAATGTATGCAATATATGCGTGGCTGTGCATACTGCCAAATTTGCAAAATTATCTGATTTTTTTAAGTGAAAACAGATCACAATATGTAAGTTAAGAACAGATTTGGGTACTTGTGTATTATTGCAATACCTTGCACCAGTTTTGCGAATCTTACGGAAGAGAAAGAAAATTACAACACTTCTTATTTATAGCAGCTGTCAACCATATTTAGCAATTTAAGATTTGCACCAAGAACTCAGCTATAATTTCACCAAGCTCATGATGCGTGAATGTAAAAACAAACAACACAATATATAATAATAATAACTGACATGTATTTTTAAAAATCCTTATTCTTCTCATAATTATTTTATTACACATAATTGTTCCAGACAACCACAGCACTTTCACACATATTAAGCTGTTAATTACACTATTTCATGGACGTCAACTCCTCCGCCCACGAATACATATAGCAGTGACCAATGATATTCTGGAACTGCTGAAATGATTTCCAACACAGAGGTCCTTCTTTTCACAATTTTTAACAGTGCACCTCTAAATGGTTTCATTGTTAACATAAAGTTTCATGATGTGGCCATTTTTGAATATTTGTTTGTCAGTTAAAAGATCTGTTTCTTGAAAAAATGATATTAATATGGCATCCACCTTATTACTTAGTAAACTGAAGTTCGTTACTGTCACAGTCTCCAAAAAAATCAAGGAGTATATTTTTAAATGAAAGACAAATTCGAAAACCTCATAAAAAATGAATAATATAAAGAACATGCAGCAAAAGCAAAATGCTACACAGTGTTAATATAAGATTAAGTGGCAAGGTATAAGAACATGTAGCCAGTGTTAATATACGATCATGCGGTGAGATATAAGACCACACAACAAGATTTTGGCGAGATATTTCAGTTGACTGACTATTCAATCTTGAAAGCCGCTAACAAAGAAGCACCAAATTTACTTTTGTAAAAAATCATACACAACAAAAATATTTTGCATTTCAGCTATATATTAATTAAAAAACAGTCAGCAAACCTAGCTATAAATGAGTTTTTGTTGTGGCAGAAATTTTGTAGCGTTCATTTCGAGAAAGGATTTGAAGCATTGTTTCAATAGCAATTTTGCCATAAAATACTGTGCTCATGCAATTTCTTCTACCGTTAGAAAATCCCACACACACATATTATAAAGTTGAGTATGTTATGGGTAAAAATCACAATTTAGTCATAAAATTACTGGAATTTGGAATACAACAAAAAGGACACATAGTATGAAAATGGAAACTGAATATTTGTCATAAGCACGGTTGCTTGAATAATTTTTAGACGAGTGATTACTAGAGTTGGTCACATTTAGAAACTCTGGTTATTTCTACTAAGGTGGTCGCAATAATACGCAAGTACCCAGTTTTGTTCTTGTCATACACAGTCATACATACTGATACTTCGGTTGGGATCAGTATATATGACTATCGGTTGGGGGTCGGTATTGGTTGGGATGTCATACATACTGATATTTTATTGTATGCACATGAGGTTACACTTTTCGTGTGTATATTAGGCATTTGCTTTGCTTAAGTTTTCACTTAAGAACATCAGAATTGCACAAATTTGGAATTGCGTACATGTTCTTCACTGCACACATTAGACATTATATTTCATGATGCATTATTATTGCAAGCTAAAATTGTTTTAAGCTTTATGTATCATTAGGATTGCTGCCATCTATTTAGATTTTGTTCCAATATTTATGTTTGGTGCTAAGTAATACCCTGTTAACAGAAAAGTGCCTTTAATTTAGGTTTGGGCATTCAAACTATATCACAATTACCTATTTTGAACAAAGACAGATTATCTATACGTCATTACCAGTGATGTATACATAATCAAACAATCCTGGAAAAAGTGTTTTTTGCAGGCCAACAAATATTTTATATGACATATTTAAAGTACAAATTGAAAAGAGCATGTGATACTTTTCTCTTCATTGCCTGGACACTTGCTTTGAGGCAGTGATCGGCAAACCGTGGATCACAATCTACTAGTAGCTCTCAGGGACATTTTCAGTAGATCGTGTTAATGCTTCGGTTCGCTAACATTGATGATAGGGGGGCTCTGATTATGTCAACTGCTTGTTTTTTCAACGTAACTGCCATTGTCAACCTCATCTGATAGTTCATTGTATGCGCATGAGGTTACGTTTTTCGTGTGTATATTAGGCATTTGCTTTGCTAACTTGGACAGTTTGATTTACATACTGGCACTAAGCTAGGTCTCTTCTAATGATGGTGTGTTAAAGGAAAAAGCAAAAACTTATTACTTTCATTTGGCATGGGAAACCAATTACTTCCTTACCCAGGCAAGGACAAATGTGTATGTTTACTGCACTATGCAAGTGTATCGGTTGGGAAGAAAGGGAACACCAAACATGACTTCAAAACCCATGCAGGGATTGAAAAGGATTTCTCACTGAATTCTTCTAAGGAAAGAAAGGATAAGACAGCTAAAATCTAAACTTAATGCTCAATAATCAACTCTTTTAAAACCATTAAACAAGAATAAAGTAGCAACTGAGGCGTCATTCCGAGTTTCAAATATTATTGCCCAGAATAAGAAACCACGTGAAGACGGTGAAATAATCAAAACTGCCTTTTTAAAAGCTACAGATGCATTAGCTAATAGTTTCAAAAATAAAACTGATATAATGTCTGCTGTTAAATCTGTACAGCTTTCTGCAAATACAGTAATGAGAAAGGTTGAGATTAAGAGTTCTGACATTGCCTCACAACTTAAAACCGACTCTGATTGATGCAGCTATTTGTTTCTGCAACTTAACGAATTGACTGATATAGTTGTTACAGCTCAGTTGGCTGTTTTTGCAAAAATGGTTTTTCATAATTTCTAAATGAGAGACGAGCTGATAAAGACTACACCCTTAACAAGACACACTACAGGACCTATTTTTATCAGTTAAAGATCTTATCAATTCTGAAAACATTCCTATAAATAAGTTGGTGGGCTTAGCTACTGCGATGGTAGGCAGAGAGAAGGGATTCATAATAACCTTGTGTTGTACAGATAATAGCTTTTCGAAAGTTCTGTCTTACCATTGTGCAATACACCAGAAGTCACTTTATGGACAGATTTTAAGTATGAATAATGTCATGAAAACAGTCATAAAAACAGTAAGAGCACATGCAATTCACAGACGTTTGTTGACAAAATTGACTGAGGAATTAGATTGCCAGGATGGTGATCTAGTGCTTTATACAGAAGTTGGTTGGTTGAGTAAAAGGAGAGTTGCACAATGTTTTTCAAGAGTTGCTTCCTATCACAGTAGAACTTTTGAGATACTAATATTTGGCCTCTAGTTTGTAAAGAAAAATACTCAGTTTTAGTCCATGTTTGTCTTAAAGTGAAGGCAATGTTCAACTCTACGTATCTGTGAAAGATTTCTTTCTCCCATATGAAACTGATTAAAAATAAGTACAGAAACAGACTCGCTGATGAACACTTGGACAACTATATTTGAATGGCAGCCACTGTTGATGAAAAAAAAAACAGTTCCATCCTTCTCATTAAAGTTTAATAAGTCCAATAAAAAACTCTATTATTACATTTGTTACTTATTACTAACTACACTTCAGTTTCTTTCTTACATACAATTCAGCTCTTTTAGTTATCTATAGTTTAATTAAAAATTGATTTCATATTTACTAGAAATGCAAGTTTATATAGACAGTAAACAAATGTAAGATTTTTTTTTTAAAAGTAGAGGCAGTTCTTTTCATTGGTGGCTCACAGTATGAGTTTGAAATGGTACAGCTCAGAAACTTCATAAATTTAGTGACTACTACTTTAACTATTGGGAATAGTTAAGCTTTAAGTCATTTAGCTGTCTTACTGCCAAGTGCATTTTCCATAAGGGATACACTGATATTATGTTTATGAGAAAGTGAGAAGATACATAAATAAAATCCATGAAAATTCAAACCCCTACATCCTTAGTTTGACATTAGTAATCAGTTTTTGTTAACTATGGCAGCCAGCAAAATTTAAGGTTTAATTCTCATAAGCTATAAATATCTCAGAACTTTGACTGCCCTACGTAGTTTGCACATCATCCAGCCCTGCATTTATTAATTATGCAGATCCCAGAATTAATAAAAATTTGATACAGTGTAGCTCAAGATAGTTTGCAGGGTCAATAATTAATTATTTAAATAACGGTACTAAGCATCTTAGTGATCTTTACATCACGAAACTGTTACACTAGTTAAGATAAAGTTATCAACAACTTTGCAAAATCGTTCACTCAGACCAAGTAAGTTAAGAGATTTATCCAAGAAGCACTAATAATAAACTCTAAGATATTTTTTAGCAGTAACAAAGGTTCTATTATTAAATCAGGAAAAGTATTACCGAAAACAGCAGACAAAGATCAAAATAAATTCATCTAAAAGGAACTATAGAAAGATACAATTCCTTTTGTTAGATTTATTTAAAATATAACAAGAAAAACAGGACATCAGCTATGTTTAGAACATACTATGTAACTCTGGAAGCAGATTATTTTAAAAAAATGTAAAATATCCTTTAAGAAAATAGAATAATTAAAATTAATCACTAAAAATTATTATACCTTTTCACGTTGGCTATAAACTAATTTTTAGTGTATTAAAGCTAACTATTCAATCAACAAGAAACAGAAAAACAAATCAACAGAATTTGTCATTTTCAGCTCTGCAGTAAGTAGGAAATTTTAAATCTCCATGGTAAACTAAATTTCGTTGAGCCACCTAATGTGTGGGACATGCATGTCTCGGCCCCAAGGGAAACAACAAAATCCATACTTTATTTAGTCAAACATTTGAAAACTACAGAAGAAATTATGTTACCAATTTAGAAATATATCTTAATCAGTTGATAAAAACAATAACGATGAGGTTAGAAAATGCTAAAAAAATTCTAACATCACCAAGGTTAATTTACCACACTTTCCTTTTTAAATAATAAAACATTTATGATAAAAATAAAACACTTCTATAGAAAGCAACTAATAGGAAACTCTAATTACATGATAATAGCTCAGAAGGACTATTAAATCAACAGGTAAAAACTATTATGATCACAATAAAGTATATGCTTTAAATATTTCTTCAAAAGCTTTAATTTAAGCTTTGTTTGAAAAATTCTCGATAACAGTTATCATTATTCTGATTTGATCCATCAATGTTTTCTCATAAAGAAATGCTGGATGCTATGCCATAACAACATACATTTTTCTGATGCACTGACCTTAATTATAACAAAAATGTCCTATAAAACATAACTCTACTACTTACTGTAGTTAAAAAAAAAAAAAAAAATAGGGAAAATAAATTTTTATCTTTGAAATATTACATCGAAGCATTCCCTCCTAAAAAATACATGTTTCGCCTTTTCTTCATAAACAGAAACTGTGCCTACCAGCAGCTGAGCAATAACACTCTGAACAATGGTAATTTAATCTATGTTCAAATCTTAAAGAGGCAAATCCTGTCAGCGTTTTTACGGTTTTTCTCATGCCTTAAGTGAAGTTTTCCTTAAAGAGTCCTCTACAAACACATCTCTTAAATAGCTCTCAAGTATTTTGCATAATCTAAGTAACTTAATCTAATGAACACAGGACAATAACGTCTCTGGAGTGAAAAAAGTAAACATAATTAAACGGGAGAGAGGATATTAAAGAACTGCAATCCTCAGTTGAGGCAAAATTAAATAGCCAAAATCTATTATGGTCTTGATTATAACATCATATAATAAAGTAAATAAGTTTATTTAGACAAAACTTGAGATGTGAAATAAAATTACTAGGACATCAACATTTGTTCGTAATTCAGAAAGCATAGAAATGTGCAAGAAAATTTCCACTTTTAAATGCACAATCCATATCTCCTTTTCATTGTCTGTTCCCATATGAACAGGAGCATTCTACACTTGCTTTATAGCTTTGTTTATATGTGCTGAACTGTGCATACTGCTAGCTCAAAAAATCATCGAAAGTGAGAATTTGAAATATGACTTATTGAATAATTAGAACCTTCTTGTCATTACAAAGCTGAAAAATCACATCTCAAACTGCTGAAAACCATATACATACATTTATTATTAAAGAAAAAAGCCTGCAATGATCAAGAACAAAAAGAGATGAAAATTAATTTGTCTAGTAACATGTAAAACACTTTTTACTTTAACACAAAACATCATGACTTCTTCAGCTTTATGAATTAATAACATACCATAAACTGAAAATGTATACTGTAAATGCTCTAGGAATACAGATCTAGCAGAGAATCTTTAAAAACTAAATAAGAGATTTTATTAATAAACATTAAATTTAAAACCAACACAGGAAGTGCAATTTTATAAAAGTAAGAAAGGAAATAATTAAGCTAAAGTGCAATAACTTTTTGAAAATATAAATACTATATATATACACAATATCTGATTTGTGTTATACAGAATATCTAATATTTTTTATAAATATACCTGTATTTTGAATAAAATTTCCTACATTTCTAATAAAAGGTCTGTCTGAATAACTGTAAAGAAACTTCAAACTGTAAAGAAATAGAGAAAATTTTTATGTTGACTTAGAATAAGAAATGCCAAGACACTTTTTGTAAATCTTCCATTAAAAGACTGCTGAAAAACTTCTAGTTATAGTGTAAAATTATTATTACAGTAGCATTTATAATACATACATATATATTTTACAGATCTTGGGATTTTTTTTTCCTTCTAAATATACATATATATATATATATATATAGAGAGAGAGAGAGAGAGAAA
>KK117052.1:64499-109832 GCA_000611955.2 Stegodyphus mimosarum
AAAAAAAAAAAAAAAAAAGTCATGAAAATAACTGGGTTAAATTAATCTGCAATGAGAAAATACTACACTGATAATAAATGATTTCTGTTAAATAATCAACAGATTTATTGCACTGTTAATTTTCTATCAAGACATCTAATCTTTTACATTTGAGATAAAGGATTACTTGGAGTATAATATTCAAAGGATGACAACTTTGTTGACAATTATTACGAAAACAAATTTTTAATAAATATTAGTAAATGCATAAAAAGCTAAATCCACCAACTTCCAAGTTCACACTGGAAGAGTAAAACTAATAACCAAAAGGAAAGCAGCTCATACAGAGGTAGAGTGAAAAAAATATATAAACTGTTAAAAGATTCAATAAGAAAATTAATAAATTAACAACCAAATTATGGAATGGTGAGAAGAGAAATAAATGTAAATTTCAGAGTCAAACAGCTGATGAGACAACTGTGATTTAGAAACAAACTCTAGCAAAGAGAGAAAAATTTACCGATTTGTAAATTTGATAAACAGAAATTTATGTATAACGGTTTAAGAAATTATTCGTGTGTACTGATTATTTAATACTGCTCTACAATTTTTTAAAAAGTTGAAAAATTTTTATATTTAGCATTATTTTTCAGCAAAATATTCTGAAATGTTTATGCAATCACTACTCAGTATTTCATCATGACAGTATAAGTATTAAAACAAACATGTATTTCACATGAAAGACCGCATATATCGAAATAAATATGTATGGCCAATAATGCTTCACTCACCTTTCTTCGATTTTCAGTCATGTTTGCAAAGCGTACGAGGTACAAGTATTTAATTTAAACGTACTTGAAGGACAAACGTCCACGCACCTAAAGGAACTATCAAACCTCTCCGAACGTCCTTTAAAACAAGATTGGATCTCGTCCGTGAGTGAAAGTGGAAGTAGCGTGTCATTTTATCAACATACCGTGACGTCACATTGTGGTAAATCATAGGAGATCTACTGGCGTATTGAAAAAACACACAACTTTTATCTGTAAAACGAAGCCTCAGCAATTCTGACCAAGTATATCGAAAATGGTAAAGATTGCTGTCCATTTCAAAGCTTACTTTAGTATTTAAAAATTTCTTACGCGTGCCCACTAGTAAAGGGAAATTGCAGTTTCACTTTTCTTTCCCTCAGACTCAAAATTATTCATTCATTTAATAGTTTCGCATTGTTATTGAACATATTAGTTTTGTAATTGAACGACAAGTTTATTTTCTGAATATAAGCTTCAGAAATTTACGATAATTTCTGTAAAACTCAAAAGTACTACTATTTTAAGACTATTAAAAATAAACTTCAGTTTCAACGCTAAACTTGGGTACAGTATCCAATGGCGAAGGATAGGTGCTTTTTGATCGTATTATAGGACCGACTGGCAATTTTGAGGGGGTTACGAGTCAACCATCTAGGTTTAGCAGCAAGTGGAGGAACTTTAATATTTATATGATGCTCAGTAGGGATCGGGTAATTCACTACTATCAGGATATTATAATAATAATTTGCCAGATGCATTATTTAGATAAGCTGATTTTGCAGAAAAAATATTACCGGTGTTTAATTTGGCAGGTACTTTAAAATTTGTTGGTAAATCAATCAGACGCCTATTGTGTAAATCAGGAGATAAATTGAAGAAATATGAAAACTCTGCACCTATGAAACAACATGTAACATTACAAATATAAAAGGAGAAAGTAAAATTGCGTCTAAAGCCTTAACAGTAATTGTTTTACGACCCTGAACATTAATGGATGTTCCACTGGCAGCGAGAAACGTTTGGTGTCTTCAGTTCAGGTTCATTGGCGACATTTTAATTGGTATCACTTCCTTAATCTATGAGAAAACACCTGCCTTTAGATCAATCTGTAATGAAAAGGTACTGCAATGTGTGAGGGTGGCAAGAGTTGGTCTCCTCTACACTCCCTTCGTCAAGTCTGCCTTGTAGGAATACGGGGAGACAATTTTTTTTTGCGCTGTCCTTGAATTTTCCATGATACCAGCAAAACTATTGTAACGTGACTTGAAATGTTTGTGGCCTGAAAAACTAGTGCGAGATGAACTCCTAGAACGATGAAGTTCGGATACTTCTTTCCGAAGAGCTATTACTTCCTCACGGAGTAGAGCCTGAAAGCAGAAAAGATAGCAGAAATGTTCGTATTGTTTATAGCAAAATTCGAGCAGCTACTTCCGTCGGTTTCTCCGAAATAATATGAGAGAGGAATGCTAATATAGTTTGGACAGGAACGGAATCGCTTAATTATATAGTTCAAATAAGAGAGAGTCGTCAATATTATAATTCTCTGCTCGACGCTTCATGATATGAAAGAATTCCAGGCTTCCGATCACCGAGGCTTTCCTCTGCTAGCAGCTGGAGTATTTCTTGAGTCTTTGTTTCAGAACATCTTTCGATAATTTTTTATTTAAGATTCTGATATGAGTTCACTTGATCAGGCTGAATGATGACATCGCGAACAAGGGTTGCAATACTAGACGGCAAGTGAGCCACAGCATAATTGAATTGGGTCTTTTGTTCTACACTGCTGGACACGCATATTGCAACACCAAGAAAGATAAGAGATATCACAACAAAATTTATTTAGTAGATAACGTGTTAATCAAGTATCAAATGATAAAATTTACAGACTTCTGTGAAGTGTGGTTCCTTCCAGAATCAGTTGCCAGAGTAGCCGCCATTGTTGGAGATCACCGCTGCCACACGCCTCGGCATTGATTCAAAGAGACTTTGGATGTGTTCTTGGGGTACAGCAGACCAAGCAGCTTCCACGCGTTGCCAAAGTTGATCTGGTGTGGCAGCTTAGGATGTAATCTGAGTCAATCGTTCAGCAACCATGGACCACATGTTCTCTATTGGCGAAAGATTGGAAAGCGAGCCGGCCAGGGAAGCAAATCAATCTGGCGATTGATGAAGAACCCTTGGACAATGCGTGCCACGTGTGGTCGCGCATTGTCCTGTTGAAATATGGCTGTGGGCAAGCCCTGAAGGTAAGGAAGGACAACTCGCTCCAACACCTCGAAGATGTAGCGCTGGCTGTTTAAAGTACCGGCAATGCGCACTAGAGGAGTGCGAGAGTGATATCCAATACCACCCCATACCACAATACCCGGTGCAGGACCAGTGTGGCGGTGCATAAAGCAGCTGTTCAGCATCCTCTCTCCACGGTGTCTCCAGACTCGAATCCAACCATCGTGGTGTTGCAGACAGAAGTGTGACTCGTCAGTAAAGACAATTTCATTCCATTCTGCTGCCCACATCCTTTTTTCGTCGCACCATTGCTAGAGGAGACATCTGTGGTTCTGCGTCAAGGGTAGATGAAGCAATGTATGTCTTGCGGACAGACCGCTCTGCTCTAAACGGTGTCGAATGGTACGCGCAGACACTGGATGATGCGTTACAGACTGAATGTGCTGTGCTATGGTTTGTGATGTGACTGAGCGATCCGTCACTGCCATGCGCACAATGTTCCTGTCATCACGTGAAACGTGAAGTGGTGCACTGAGGTGGATGCGACGGTCCTCACGTCGGTCCGTGGTACCCTCCTGCATGCAACGGTCACATATCCACATTACAGTTGTTTGGTTTCCTCCAACACGACTACCGATTTCCCTGAAAGGTAATCCACACTCTCGATAGGCCACTATCCTTCCTCTGTCGAACTCGGATACTTGATCAAACGACAATCGTTGTTTACAACGAGGCATAATTGATCGCTTTTTTTTTGAAAAAAAAAACCACAAGAAAAACACAATTGCCGAACTTGAAATCGTCGAAAACTCCAAGCCTTAATAGCGCTTTGAAGTGGCGCCACAGGCGCACGTGATGTGCGTCTGCGCTGAAATTCTAATCACTTCCATATCTCACTTCCGCTAATGCATGTTGTAAATTTCATGCTATTTGCATGCTTCCTTCAGGGTGTTGCATTTACGGTGGCCAGCAGTGTATAAGCACAGAACAAGAGTAAACAAACTAGTTCTGTATAATCGTTGTAGAAAAGCTTGGTCAGCTTCGCTTGAACAGAAAAAGTTTTCCTGCTTGGGAAAAAATTAAATTAGCAAAAAATTCTGTAAAGCACTAAAAGAAAGTTTTAATGTTAAAACATATCATTAGGATGAATTTTAATGCTTTCAATAGATATAATCAATAAAGTAGATTGTTTCCATCTACACCTTCGAATCATATAGAACGTGGAGACATTAGGATTTTTTGATACAGAAGAGGTGAGAAATGAGCATCGAACCTCGGACCTCTCGAAGTCCTCGCGTCGAGTATGCAACGAACCACGAAGGTATGCTACGAAGGCGGGAGAAATACCTTATAAGCAAATTGTGATAATACGCTTAGTTCTATTACATATCAGTCATAACATAAAGCAAAAATGAGAAGAAAATAATATTTAAATTTACAAACTCAACTATAAAGGTAGTTTGGCGTTTCTCATGAACGTGCATTGAATGTATGTCTGAGTCAAAAGTTTAAATGTATTTTTCTCAAAACAAATTTTTTCACAATTCGCATGTCTTGAAAATGCTTCATGCATCTCATTTTTTCTTAAATACGAATGACATTTCGAAAAACTATCGTGTTATATGCTACAGTAAATGTGTGCATGTATTTTTGGATATATGTATATTAAGAAGTTTAATATTGCAATAACGTTTAACAAAAGACGAAATTTTTGTCAAAACTGGGATTGAATTAACACAAATAATTTTTAAAAATTCATTATAAAGCAGATTCAAAAACGCATATCCAAATATTTTTGTCAAAGTGTTTTAAAATATTCAATGCAGACGTTAAGATAGAATATTGAAAATTAGAATTTAAGAAGAATTTGGAGCCTTTTTATAAGGTATTTTCTCCCTCCTTTCTGCATGCTTTCGTGGTGTAGATGTAGCACACTCGGCGCGTATTTCGAGAGGTTCAGGTTCGCGTCCTGGCGAGGGCAATGCACATTTTTTATGCCTCCTGCTTCCAAATTACCTAATATTTGTGCATTATTTAAAAACTTCCATTTTCTTTGTTTTAATAAATGAATTTTTTTTCATTATTAATTTTCATTATTAATATTAATTTCATTATTAGTTCTTTCAATGAGTTTTAATAATTTGATATTTTTAACATGTATGTGATATGTTATAAAACGTATATGTACAAAATTTTTTGCTTAAAAAGCAAAAACTTAAAAAAAAATAATTTTAAATTCCACCGTCCCCTTAAGGCTCTTAGTTTCTCAGAAAATTTTGGAATTCCTACGTGTTTAACAATAAGTCCGCATGACTGCAACGAATTTAAGCCTTAGACCGTAACAAAATTTATACAAAGAAATGCACTAACTTACAATAATTTCTGAAAATCAGTGAATAAATATTTGTATACAATAATAAATGTGTGCTAAAAGATTTATCGTATAACGAAGTGTATCTGGAGGATAGACTACTTGAGTATGGGGCAGCACACGAAGGCTATCCGAGTAATGGGAGGGATGATTTCTAAGGGAAATTAGTCTCACTAGCACATAGGGAAACCACGAAAAACCCTCATGCAGCGAGGCCGTAATTTTAGTAATTCGACCTGGATTTGAACTCATGTCGAATTACTAGCATTAATGGTCATTAATGAGGCGTGGATCAGTAGGATACTAAATTTTATAACAATATAAAACCTGTATAATAGTATGCATCAACAAAAACGTAAAAGTTGCATGTTCTTGTAAGTTAAGATAGATAAAATTTTGAGTGAATATATCAATACTCTATATTCAAAATAAGCAATATATTGTCATCTTATTGATATTTATGCTTCCTACACCTATTGTACTTTGTGACTTATATCATTATTGATCATATTAATGCACCTTTTAGTATAATTTTATGTAAATTTAACGATCACTTAACAATTTGTTGTTGTTGTGACTAATCTTACTTGTCTGAACTAATCAGAACAAGCCCACGAATTTTGATGAATGGGGGGGGGCCCATGGGGGGCTGTTAAAGGGTCTCCAGCTCTTCTTCCCCAACCACACGAGAGGACTTTCGGCTCGCCATATATTTAGAGTACCCCCATGCCGCAAAGATAATATACAGTTACAACATCCATACCTTCTCCGAGATTTGAACCCGAACCTTTCGGTATGGTAGCCAGAGTCATTAACCACTATTCCGTTGAGCGGCATTTAACAATCTTTTTCTCATTATTTGATGATTTTTTTATCATTCATAGATTCTTTAGGATAATTTTATATAATTAGTTTAATAGTTACATTACTCGTTTACTTTCGATTGCATTTTTATACTAATAACTAAAATTTTACACTACAGTATTGAGCTAATAAAACTGGAAATATGATTTACTGATTTAACATAGACATTATGAGGAATATCTGTAAGAGAAAATTTCTAAGTGTATACAAATATGTAATGAATATTTGCAAGTGTTACCATTAAAACACTTTAGTCAACTTTTCTGCTTTGATTTAAGTGTAGAAAAGTATATCATAATTAAACTGTGACACCTGAAGTCTTGTAGGCATCTCTCCGTTTGTGCTCTCGCTATGAAAGTAGTTAAGGCATTCCACGTTCAACTAGCAACTGGAAGATACATAGCTCGAATTCTTGAGAAAGTATGGTTGAATTTTTCATTTTCCTCACTCTCGAAAATCAACATAATTAAAATATGGGATCAAATTCCCAATGATAGAAAGGTACTAATCTAAATTTTAGCATAGTTACTAAGTAGTTCTAAATTGGCTTAAATTTTTCTTAATATATTCAGTTTAAATATTTTTAATATACAAAAACGAAATAATGATAAATTATGAATGGACAGACAAAGATATTTTTAATCAATAGCTTTTGCAAATATGATGATAAATTTTAAACGTTATGTTATTTACATAGAACGAAATACATTCTGTGTTTTTTAGTTCACAGTCTTCAAAATTTAGCCTACAATAAATAATATTAAATAGGAAAATTCTATTTTGCAGTAGTTATGTTTAGTGATATGCATAGAAGAATTTATACAGCTGGCCTTTTCAAACAATCACTATAAGCTCTGTGAGAAAATGCAAGGGATACATTTTAGTTAAATTCTAAAGTGCTTGGAAATCAAAATAGAAGCAAATGAAAAACTTTTATTAGATACAAAAATACACAGTCCAGTCACATCAATGTGACCATCTGTCAAAAGCCAGAATAACCACCTTTCACAGAGCGGACTGCTGCGAGACGTGCAGGAAGAGAGTCACATAGGTCCCTGAAGGTGTTCTCTGGGATGTTGAGCCATGCCGACTCTAATGCCGTGGCCAGCTGCGCTAGATTACGCGGTTGAGGATCCATGGCGCGAACAACTCGATCGAGATGGTCCCACAGATGCTCGATTGGGTTTAAGTAAGGTGAGTTTGCTGGCCAGGGGAGGACGGTAAACTCATCCTGGTGCTCTTCGAACCACGCACGTACACTGGCAGCTGTATGGCACCTCGCATTGTCCTGCTGGAAGATGCCATCATCCTGAGGAAAAACAATGCGCATGTAGGGGTGAACATGGTCCGCAAGGACAGATGCGTACTTGTATTGATCCATTGTGCCTTCCACAATGATCAGTGAACCTAGAGAATGCCAGGAAAACATTCCCCAGACCATAATGCTCCCGCCTCCAGCTTGGACCGTTCCGGCAATGGTTGCAGGGTGGTTCCTTTCAGAGGTTTCACGCCTTATACGCCAACGTCCATCTGTCCGATGGAGCATAAAACGCGATTCATCCGAAAACGCAACCTGTCGCCACTCAGTGGACGTCCAGCTGCTGTACTGGCGTGCAAATTCTAGCCTTCGCCGTCGATGAACAGCAGTCAGCATAGGTGCACGAACCAGGCGTCTGCTTCGGAGGCCCAGACGCAGCAATGTTCGCTGAATAGTACTTTGGGAGACACTTTTGGTAGCCCCTTGGTTCATTTTGGTGGTCAGTTGCTCAACGGTAGCCCGTCTATCTGCCCGAACGCATCTCCGCAACCGTCGTTCGCCTCTGTCATCTATGGCCCGTGGTGCACCACATTTGCCACGTCGCTGATTTTGGACAGTCCCATTTTGCCATGCACGGTACACTTTTACCACGGCGGCACGCGAACAGTTCACAAACTCAGCCGTTTCGGAAATGCTTCCACCCTTGGCCCGAAAGCCAATGATCATGCCCTTTTGGAAGTCGGATAAATCGCTTCGTTTCTGCATTACGCCAACGATTGAAATGTTTTCCGAAGCCCTCACACACCCTTTATATACGCTCAACTGCACTGTGCTGCCACCTGCCTTCTGTGATTGGTTATTTAACTCTGACATGGAAAGTACGTGGTGGTCACATTAATGTGACTGGACTGTGTAGCATGCATAACAAATGATTTACTATCTGTCTGTGTGACATGAGTGTAAAAGTGTCTCATGGAATCGATATTCCCGTCACTTCCAAGATTCACTGTCATAAGACTTCTTCAAGCTAGAGACCAAAATGAAGCTGAAATTCATCGCAGACTGCGCCTAAATGGTACTGGAAGTTCAAGAAAAATAAATACTATATGTCTATGATGAGATAGGTCGAAGGAAAAAGCCGATGGCATTTAATAATTTCTCTCAAATTTTGGAATGAGCTGGTTGAAAAGCAAGGCAGTTAACGTCTGTGACAAACGCAGAGAACAACTGGTGGTGCATTATCACAAATATCTCAAACAGGAAAGAGAAAAAAAAGTTGTCTTGAAGAAAGGACGTTCCAATAAATAAAATTTTGTATACATCATTTTTCTTTTCATTTTCTATATTCTCGCTACTCAGACTACTCAGACTCTTCAGAATATAATAAAAAGTAACTCGTATAACTGTATAATACCACGCATAAAAAGTATGCTAGATATTATTTTATATTCTGATTGTTTATCTGGCAAAATAGATGAAGAGTAAATACCATTATTGGATTAAGGCATATATTCTTACTGATCAATAAAGTGCATACTAAGTGAATCAGTACTTTTATAGATATTCAGAGCCGATATTAGAATTTTTTTAGATTAATTAAAACGGCATATTAGTTCTCTATCTGGGAAAAGGCTTCAGTGTACCAAAAATTATATTAAATCTAGTATCAGTATGTAGAATATATTCGCATAATTAGAATACGTTTGTTTAACCGTGAATTGGGGGAAGGGAGAGTATAAAATTAAACAGCATTTTGCATAGTTGAGATTTTTCAGCTCGTGAGCGAAATGAAAAATCTTTTAATACAGTTTTTTATCTCGTAATTTGTAGAATGCAACAAGCACACAGTAGTATTTTCCCACGTCAATCTCCGTAGCATTTAATACAAATGGATTAGTGGATATAATGGATAACGCAGTGGATATTAATTTCCACTGCGTTTAATACAAATGCTCCGTTCGGAAATTAATGGTCATGAAAGAATATTAATAGGTATGAGAATTAGAAATTTTTTTTTTACTGCGCAGCTATCCGTGCACTGAATACTGTATCTCTCCACCAGACTTGAAAGACCTTGCCTCCCATCAGAGCTTGATTAACCATTAAGCAAAGTAAGTACGTGTTTAGGACATCAAGGAAATCAAGGACACAACAAGGTTACAACAAAGTGGCCCCTATAGATTTAAGAAAAGGGAGAAACACAAAAATTTCTCGTTGCTATTTTTGCCATGGAATGTATGGGACAGCTAAATCAAGACCGAGAGAGAAAGAGTTGGGAAAAACAGGCAATATTAGTGTTATAGTATATGTATCTGGAGACACCAAATTCTTTTAAATGCTTAAGGCCTCTAAAAATCTTAATCCATCTCTGCCTCCCATCACCACTTTGCCTTATTGAGAAGCTGCAATCACTTAAAAATTTTCAACAGTTAAATGCCCGGTATGAGGCTGGGCGTTGTGATGTCGCAAAAAGATACATACATTTAGAAGTCCACGTCATTTCGGCTTGATTTTAGGAAGCAGGTGATTCGGAGGATCAGGATACCTTAAGATATCCTTTTGAACGCCCTTTCCCGAACTAGAAGGAGCATAAGTATCCCGTAGATGACTATGCAGGGAATATTTTTGGTTTTGGCGCGTATGTATGGCATCATTCCTTATTCGCTTCACTTTTTTGATTTATGGTAGTCAACCTATGTTTCATCTGTAGTAACGGTTTCTTCCTAAAAGTTAATGTTTTTTTCTTCAAAGAGCTACTAACATTCCAGAAAGACATTAAAAAGTCGTTCTTTGAATTCTTCAGTCAGCTGACGTAGCACTGGAAATACAGAACATCATGGATAATCTGGCGTGTTTATTCATGACTCATATGTGGGACTAGACTATTTAATTTACTTTTAAGCAGCGATTTTTCTATCACGAAGACCTCATATGCTGAAAATGCTCCTTATGCCTGTATCCAGTGTACCAAAACCGGCCCAGGAGAACTTGCAATAGAATTAATCCATTTAAGAATGTCTAGTCCAATCGCACACTTGCTACAGTCAGTTATGTGATAACGTACTCAAAATTCAATCTCGAGGAATTTTGGTTTGATTTCACATATGTGGTACTTAGGAACCGGATGACAGAACACTATTCCTCTTTGTCGTGAGTTGCAAGTGCATCCGTTGTCTTAGTAACACCGCTGCTCTTCCTTCTGAGTTTTTACATTACATTCAGTCTGCTGTTGGCCTTTCTTCAAATTAACTGCTACTACTGTCAACTTGCGGGACAAACTGGACTGAGTTTCCAGCTCTTATCGCTTTTTATAAAAGTTTTCATGTAACTTTTAGAATCGTAGCTAACTGAGAAAAGTTTGTGCTTATTTTCAGTGTAAATTTTAAATTTTTAATAAATTGTTAATAAAAACTACATCACAGTATAAAGAAGAGTAACAAAATTGTCTCGTTAAAGGAAAAAAAAATAAATAAAACAGTAACAGATAATTTCTTTTTAAATGAGTAGTTGAAAAGTGTAAAACAATAAGTTTGTTTTTCAAATAAAATTTCGTTTTTATTGTGATATATTTTTTAATTCTCTAAACTCTGAAATTAAAACAGAATATGAAATCAAGTAGTTGTGATGATTTTTGATTTAACTTATTTATGTACGAGTTTCTAATCTCAAAATTAATCAAAATTCTTGGAGCTCATTTCAAAGAGATCCAAGTAGATGATTAGCAACAAGAAATAATTTTCAAAATACTTTGATATAAAGAGACAAATACACATATTTTCTTTCATTAAATCACTTTTATGGTCTGCAATAGTCGTAAAGTAAAAGAAAAATCATTCAAACAGAAATTTCATTTTAAATAGTGTAATATTTATTTTGGTGATATATTGCTCACAAATATTTCCAAAATCCAAAAAAAAGAAATTACAGATTCCAATCATGGGAAAATTTTAGTATAATTTCTCAAACAAAGAATCCTCATTTAAACGTTAACCAAGTTCTTGGATTAATGAAAAGAATCTTCTTTATGTCATCATCAGTAAATCCTCGATTTAACATTTTCGGAATCACATTTAATATTATATGTGAATACCCATGTCCTCCAAATTTTATCTGCAATGAAGAAAAGAGTTTATAAGTATTTTAGAAAGGAAAGTCATAATTATACTTTTTAAAAAATTCTTACACGTTAGTGAAAAATCATAGACATACAATTGGAAACGTGATCTATTAGAAAGTCTCCACGAAGGCATCCCTACCCTTAGGCAGATAGCCCTAGTGTACTTCGCCATAATAAACTAAACCAAACCAAACCAAGGAACTATGGTCTTTTAACCTCTCAAGCGCGACTTTAGATAATAAAAGTAATATTTTATGAATTCCAAAGAAATCTGCAAAAGGATACAAATGTGTAGGAATGATACAGATTTACACTAAAATAGACAATTTTTTGACATTTATATACAAAATTTACAGGTCATTACAGGGCCTTTTCAATGTTTTCGTTAAAACTTTATGCCACGTAATGCAGTACATAGTACTTTTGTAATTAATAATGAAATTTCCTCATTTTGAAATTCCATTCCATTCCTTTTTATAAAACTTTTATAGGGATGAGTAAAATAATCATTTGAAAATATATTTTATCTTATATGTTCATACCTAAAACTATAAAACATCCCCCAAATCAGAAATAAAATATTCTTACGACTTCCTAAATCTTCTTCCACGGTAAATAAAGTTTATGCTTGTAAGGGAAAGACGCCAACAAATCGATGTCTGTCTTTTATTTAAAACATCCATTTTTCAACAAAGAATTTTTTCGTTTTTTCATTTTCAGACAAGTTCATTGTAAAATTGTCAAAATAAGCTCTTTCCAGAATTCATCTTCTAATTTAGCTCTACTGAAAGCTCTATAATTCATCAATGGTTGAGACAGTTTAGTCCAAAAAAAGTAATATTTTTCTGTAGAATTCTAGTGTATGAATTTTACAATGGTCTATTAATTTATGTTTGAAATAAACGATGATAAAACTTCATAAGCCATCCTACTGAGCTATCAATGTTTGTACTACTTTATACCCCCTATTACACTTCGTTAAATACTCTATAACTGCAGGATATTTTTAACCCCATAATACAAAATGTTAATTCTAAAGTTGACGAAAATAGTATTTATATCAGAAACAAATCTCCTTTCCTCAGATGGAAAAACTAAAGGAAATCACGGGGAATTCTTAAAACCCAAAAGCTTGAGATTGGCAATGCGTCACTAAAAAAAAATATTCGATTCCTCATTGCTGAGAATGCAATATTAGTAAAATTATTAATTACATTCTCACATGTGAATTTAAGCACGGAAAGTTATCTGAGTATGGAAAGTGAATTTACTGCAGAATATGTTCAATATGTTCATCATTATGACTCAAAACCTCTTGCATTTGTCGAAGCGAACTTTTGCATTTGTCGTCGATTCTTTTCTTGCGCTCACAGATTATGTCAGAAATCGTAGAGCCAACGGTTTACAATTTCTGACACAGTCTATCAATGGTCTATTTACAAGAAACCATTCTTCTGTTACATTGTGCATGGAAATGTCTTTGTGTCACCAACAAACTCTTCATTTCTTCAAAAAGCATACCAGCTTTCATCAACTGTTCAAAACTGAATCGGTCGTTACCAATATCTTACAAAGTACTCTTTCGCATCAAGCTAGATTCCTCATATTGATTTCTCCTGACACTTCCTGAATTCTCCATGAACAAAAGCACCCGAATACGCGTTTTTAACATTAGGTACATAGTATGAAACATTTTATGGGGGTGACTGAATGTTCTGGCATTTCCTGGGCACCATATAACTTCTCATAGTTCACTCACTAAGAGCCCTTAACGGCACGCATCAATTGCATAAAATCAAAGAACTTCGTTCAAACTTTTGGTAAGCAATCAGCATTTGATTGGAAGCAAGTAAACAACACCACTAATTAACATTGAACGGTTTCAGTGGGATTTATTGAAAAAATTCAGATATAAGACTTCGTAGACGCAGTGTGCATAGTTCTAGCATTCAAAATAAGAAAATGCTCTACTTACAAGTCTGTGTTTTGTGTGTATGTCATGACTGATAACGATTTTGTCTCCATACCCTTCTTTAACTAAGTACTTCAAGCTGGATATTCTTTGTGCATCACTTGGCATATCTGCATATTCATCATGCTGATAATGTGACACTTCTATACCAAATAAATCAAATTCACAGTAGGTGCCCAATGATGCAAAATCTCCAAGATCTTCATTTGTAAAAAGAGTACCTATATAACAAACGGGGAAAAAGGAATTTAAGCCATATTATTGAATACATAAAATTTTAAGTCAAATTTCTTAGACATAAATGCTAATTAAATAAATGGTACATTAAAAATAATGTTTCAGGATAACATTGATATAAAACAGAATGAATAACGAATCAGATTTGCTTTTCAACCAACTTTGCTATATGCTCCATCTGTAAATTCTAAGATTCCACGTAAATGAGCAGTATGTGCTCTGATGTATCGGGTGATACAGAGGTAGAAACTTAAACTTAAAAAACTTAAAAATAACTTAAAAAAACTATGGGAATTTCAAAAAGGACGTTAACAATAAATTATTTCAGTGGATGACATCCTTATTCTGTTACAAGTAATACTTCACTTGAAGTTTCTATCGCAGTTTAAGCTGTTAGCTTTAAAAAAAGCTTATTTAGTGCAAGATGGGGATGTATTTTATCCAAGCAGAACGAATTTTTATGAATGAACGTTACTTGAGAATGCATAATTTTAATTGCGATGTCGTCTTTCTCACACTTTTTGTTGGTGATTGCAGCATTTTATTCCTGACTTCGTCCACTTTTTTCTGAATACAGAAAAGACGAGTGGTCACTTAATGTCTTGAAGGAGTTTATTTTAATTTTCTAATACTTACTTTTATTTTTGAATAAGCTGTCCTTACTTCCTTATTTCCCACCTACAATTCCTGTTAGAATAAGTTTTCAGGATCGCGTTTTATATAAATGAGGTAGAACCAATATTTAAATGGAAGTCTCGGTTACTTCAGTAGAAGAGTTTAGAAGTTCTTAGTAGGTCGTATTCTTCTTTCTGGCCACGTCGTTCCTTTTAGCCTAATCTTACTACGTTCGGCCGTATTGTTACGTGCCTGTTAGTAGTCGATGATATTCAATAAGGGCCAACTCTTTTAGTTATTTCTGTGTAGCTTCGGCTGGTTTCAGTTTAGTTAGGATTAGATTAGTTTTTTTATTTTCTATCTTAAGTTAAATACCAAGTGGAGGCTTCCTGTAAGCCCGAGAGGGGCCATCTGAGAATCATACTTGAGTTAAATAAAAGGGTAATTTAATCTTTCCTTGAACTTTCATTTACGTTAATGAACTCTGCGATACTTCTCTACACAGTTCACAAGTATTCTGGCTTGCAAATACCACAGATTTAGCTACAACATTATAGTCTTATGACGAATGCTTGCATTTGATTTGGTCCAACCAAGTCCTATAAATCAAGTCCAACACCGCGTTTGAAGTTAACGACAGAGTCTTGAAGCTTAAAGTAATCTTTTTATTAAATCAGAACTTGAACATAAAATACAAGTCTCATGCTTACAAATCTGCCAACCACTTGTGGTGATGAAATTTAGGAAGAGACCATTTCAGATTTAAAACTAACACGAGTAGCCAACGGCTACACATTTGATTTAATGCGAAGTTGACTCACGAACCCAACAGGCGAAGGTATTCAAATATCCGCAGCAAATAATGCAAAACCAAGAAATTCAAGCTATTAGAAGAGGGATAATCTTAACGTTCGTGCACATAAGCAGAAACCCGCTCTGTCTCAGATACCGCGATATTGCAGTACTATTCTGGGTCTTCTTCCTAAGTTTCTGCGTCTTCTTTTCTCAGAGCAATTACAGAGTTCATTACGGAGCCTTAGAATGAATGGTGTATGAAATACTTTCGTCTTAGGACGTCTTGAATGATGTATCTTAGAATCTAAAATCCTCAGCTTAAATACTTCAGTCTAATTTGCATTCTGGTGAGGAAATGGAAGGAAGTAGTGACAGTAAAGATCCAAAACATAAAAATAACTACCTAATGAAAAATAATAGTAAGCCTCACAAGGTCACCAAGCAAAAAAATCACGGTCTTGTTAGTTTTATGGATATTTGGGAAGCTCTCTTTAAAAGCTTCAACGACACATTAGTAAGAATGCGTAGCGAAGTAATGCAGAAATAAAAATTCGTTTTGATTAAGGAAAACCATCCCCATCTTGCACCAAGAAAACGGCTTTTAAAGTTAACAGCAAGAACTGCTTCTGACATTTCAAGTGATGTATAACTTTAACAGTATAAGGATATAATCCATTGAAACAATTTGTCACTAATATTTATTTTGAAATTACTATAGTTTTTGAAAGTTTGATGAGCGCGACTTTTGGACCAGCCTGCATATCACTTCTGTAAATTCTGATTCAGGTATATGAGCAATTTCTGCCTTTCTGCTTATAAGATGTCAAGTGTAACAAAGAGTTAAGTAGAATGATTATTCTTTAGTCAGTGACGAGAAAAGAAATGGAAAGATAATTTTTTATTCAGTATTGTCAAGACACTACTACTGTTTAAAATATAGTTTAAAATGGATTCTTTTAGAATTATAAACATCTATGACTTAACTGTTATTCTAATCAAACTGCTTTTGAATTGAAACTTCGGAATGTTAACCAGCCTGTTTAGATACACTTGCACTTGATTGTTTATTAGTTCTTCAACACTCAGGGAATAAGCCATTTCACAGCTCTTAAATAAAGCACTCAGAACTGCATTATTGAATGTTAACAATAAATAAAAATGCATCATGTAAAAGAAGCTGCATCATGTGAAAGACACCTCTTAAAACATTTATTGTTTTATACAAAATTATATTTATTAAGAATTCCTTAAAAAATTTTTCATTAAAAACAGGAAAACAAACATAGTTAAATGAAAATAGCATTTTTTAAAACATTAGATGGTTAAAAATTGAAAACTTAATAAATTAATAATTAAATGGGTTGATAACAGACGTTGATACAAAGTAGTATATATTTCGACCAATACTTTTGGAAGTCGCCCAGATGGTAATAGTGTTTAGGGCAGTCTACTGCGAATACCGAAGGGCCCGGGTTCCCAACCCGGAGAAGGCTTGGACGTTTGTAAATGTATAGTGTCCATGTGGCAGGGGGGCACTCTAAATAAGAGGTGAGCCGAAAATCCTTTTGGGAGGTTTGTGGTAGGGAGAAAAGGAGTGGGAGACCCTCGGTCCCATCCCTCCCCAGGATTCTCTTCTTCAAAACTGGGAGCGGAACTGAGCGAAGTCGCACTGTCACCTGTCTGGTTGTCAAGGCTCTTGCAAACGACAGGTGCAATCTTGCTTTCCTTGCTATGATGAACTTCGTGGGCTTGTTCTGATGTTACTATCAGAGAAGTGAGATAAGACACAACAACAACAATACTTTTGGAATTTTTTTAGGAAGTGGATACTTGCCTTATTACATAATAACCAGGAATAACTGAACACATCGATCATTTAAATGTCTCATCACCGAGAACTTTGCCTAGAAAACATCTTAGATGGTGTATGATATTACGCCCAACAGGCGAAGAAAGGAAGACAACACAGTTATAGCCAGCCTTATGCGAGTATCAAATTATCATATGGTTCCGCATTAACACTCAGCCTCTTCTAACTGTCCACAATGGTCTACGTTTTGAAATAACACCACATATCATTAGCATACTACTATTATTGAGTTTCGTAATTCTTATGTTTTGCTGACATCATCACATTCCACAGCCTCAATCAATGCTCCCTTATACGCTGTTTCTTGCTGATACATTCTTTCCTTTGATTTTGAACAAGGACTCTCAACAGCTCTGGTGGAAGTTTTGGCGACGCTTTTCTATATAACTGATTGGAATAGAAAGCAAACTACATGTAGGGTTAAATTAAGAAAATATGAAGTTCTAAGCACAGGGCTCAACCTCAGGGTTCACTTTAATGTTTCTGCGGCAGAAAAAAAAATTATGAGAAGTTATAGGATGATTTTGGGTCCGCCTAAAATCTAGATCTTTAATTAAGGGCTTTGGGTACCTGGATTACACTTACGCCCTTCCTTTATATTTTAAAAAAAGATATGTGGAGTTACACGCATTTATGAATGGGGCACATTTACAAAGGTATCCCGTTAAACGAGACTGATGCATAAGTATGCCGCCATACGTATGCAAGAAAACCAATGTTCTCCAAGATATAAACGTTCACAAGGGTATACCGGCATAAAATTGCTTTCCTGAAGCCTGCATTTAACTCTGTAAAAATAATCTGCATATAAGTAGTATTTTTGTTTGCCTAATTAATCAAAGCGAGGAATTAAAATTCTACTTGCATAAAGATGCCCCGGAGCAAAAACGCGCCGGTACTTCTGGGCCGAGTTATCCTTACGAAGGTTTTTTTTGAACTGTGAAAAATCTTGGCCCACTTTCAAAGCGTGCCGGGGCTCTAATGAAGATGTTATGGTAAAAATAGCAGTGATAAAAAACACTTTTGAAGAAAATTTTAAGGCAATTATTTTAATTATCTGTATTTTAAACGATATTACTGAAATCAATTTAAAAATAATAACAATAATAATCAGATTTTTGTTTCAGAAATTTTGACCTCCATTGAAGCACCTTTTTCTTCTTGCCAAACGGGGAGTAAAAATGGGGTTGTGGTTCTTAGTGACAAGTAA
The DNA here is from genome assembly GCA_000611955.2 of Stegodyphus mimosarum. NCBI lineage: Eukaryota > Metazoa > Arthropoda > Arachnida > Araneae > Eresidae > Stegodyphus > Stegodyphus mimosarum. The sequence continues at coordinate 82,826 of KK117052.1, forward strand.
TTGATAATGATGATTATATACTTAAAATAAGTTGAGAAAATTACTACCGCAGAAAGAATTAGTTGGCCTAATTTACCGTTAGAACATCAAATTTACGAAGTTCAGAAATAAATAAGTTGCTTGGTTAATTGCTTAATGAATTACAGCAAAATATGAGCACTATTTACTCAAGGGACAGGATGTTTGAGTTCTGAATTTTCTTAGGAAATCGTCTTATATTTATGATGTACACAGAGAAACTATGAAACATAGAGAAACTATGAAAACCCAGCCTGTTTGTTCAATCACCTCGAATTGAGTGCTGGGAAACTTCTAAATTTCGGGACTTTATCATCCACTTTGGTACTGTTTAGAATACGTAAAAAATTTCGACCTATCATTCTATCGTATATAATCCTGAAATGTTTTTAAACCAAAATTCTGTGGTGGATAAGTGACTGAGAAATTATTTTATCATTATCAGTTCTGATTAAAAGGAGATAAAGAAAAATTTATAGGTTTCTAAATTAATGCTACTTAATCTTTTTGTTGCTATATACATAACGTAGGTGACAGAAATATGCAATTTTTAATTTTTTTAAATAATTTTTTTTAAAGAAAGAACTTACGTTCAAGATGTGACATAACTGTTTGAGAAAGCTTTCCTCCAGCTTCCTGAAATATACGCACAATTTCTTCTGGAGCATGTTTATTTCTTCCAGGATGTATTATGACAGGGCAGCCAGTCTCTTCTTGCACAGCAGCAGAAGACATAAGGGAACGCTTTTCAAATTCTGAGAAGAAAAGTAGTTTGGATTTAAAAGAAATTCAGAAAATACAGGAACACATATAATAATTCTTATTAACTCCTTTGACTCTTATGATCTTTGCTATAGGAACCAATATTACCATCAGAGATTTGGCCCAATGACTGGAAAGTGCCGCTTATCATCACAGGGCATATACGGCAGATGTTACACACTCTTGCATATTCGGATTAGACTTTCTAAGGAAATATAATCTTTCCTATGACTTTAAAAATGATGACAAGTGACAAGCCTCAGAGGCAGAACGTATTCTGCCTCTGAGAACATACCCTGTGCGGAATTGAAAGTAAAGGAGTTAAATTTGTACACCAAATAATAGCTCAAGACGTTATTACAATATCTCTAAGAATAGAAGTTTTACTACCTGGGAGCAAAGATTTCTGGTACGGCGTAATGTAATATCTTAAGAACTGTAACAGCCTGAAACAAGTACCGGTAACTTCAGCACTCTCCGACCTATAGAGGACCGTCATCGGGGTGAGATTTGCCAACGTAAGTGGTAAGGCGAATGCCATCAAGAAAGGCGAATGCAGCATGTACTCCAGTGACCTATGTTGAACAAACCAATAGACACAGAGACTGAACAGAATCTTCAGTCTCTATGTCTTCGAAGAGTCTACCACCATAGTTATTGCAGAATGTACAACTAAACGATGAACAGAGGAGTGCTGCAAAACGTGTCATTCAAGAATTTCAAGATGTTGTCTCCCGCACATCTTCTGATGTAGGTCGAACCAGTCCGGCACAACATAGAATTGATACGAGGGATCCTCCACCAATCAACAGCATCGAAGACTTTTACCGATTGCAAAACACGAAGAGGTAGGAGAAGTTCTGAAGTACATGCAAGAAAGCGGCGCTATCGAACCTGCAGCGAGTCCTTGTGCCTCTCTCATCGCCCTGGTCAGAAAGGAAGACGGTTCAACTAGAGTTTTCTGTTGACTATCGCCGGTTGAACGACTTTAGAAAGAAAGGCAGCTACCCTCTTCTTAGCATTGACGACATTCTGGGCACGTTTTTTGGAAGGAAGTGATTTTCGAAGCTTCATTCAAAGAGTGGATATTGGGAGATAGAGATACAACCTGAAGACAGAGAAAAGACGGCATTTGCTACCAGACAAAGATTTTAGCAGTTCAAGATGATGTCGTTTGGATTATGCAAATCGCTGGCACATTGGAACGCCTCATGGAGATCGTACTGAGAAGTTTTTGTTACAGAGCATGCCTGATACACCTGAATGCCATCATCACCGTCGGGAAAACTTTCGAAGACCATTTAGAAAATATTAGGAAAGTGTTTCAATAACTGAAGGAAGCCATTCTAAAGTTAAGTCCTGCTAAATGTAAATTGTTCAGACAGGAAGTGACTTACTTCGGACATGTCATCTCTGCCAAAAGGTGCGTGAATGGATCCAGAAAAAGTGTGGGTAGTTGAAGACTGGAGACGCCCCGAAAATATCTATGAACTGAGAAGTTTCCTGGGGCTTTTCACCTACTACAGGAGATTTATAAGGGTCATTAGATCGCAGCACTAATTGACAGAGAGCAAGCAAAAGTTCTTGAGGACAAAAGAACATGAGCATGCATTTAACAACTTAAGGGCGCTTTAAGAGCTGCGACAATCCTGACGTATTCTCAGATCGGCAAACCATTTATTCTCGACACGGATGCGAGCAATGAGTGTGTCGGTGCTGTTTTGTACCAAGAAATAAACGGTAAAGAACGTGTCGTGGCATACTGGAGCAAATGTCTATCTAACTCGGAGAGGAATTATTGTGTCACCAGAGAAGAGTTGCCCGCCATACGTAAAGACTTAAAACATTTCCATCATTATCTCTACGGCAGAAAATTCCTGCTCTGCATAGATCATGCATCGTTGATCTGGCTATTAAATTTCAAGAATCCTGAAGGCCAACTAGTCTGGATACAGACACTTTAGAAAAATGATATCACTATCCGTCGGATCATCTCATGGAAAAGCTGACGCCCTGTCTAGAAGATCCTGCCCAGAAAGCTGCCGATTTTGTTTCAGTATCGAAGCGAATTATCAGTTGCTTTATCCGGTCGTATGTCAAGGTACGGATTCAACATCATCAGACTCAGACCCATGGAGGGACAAAGAAATCAGGAAAGAACAGTTAGGAGACGGCGAGATTAAATCCATAAGTAGGAAATCTACCTAGCAGAGCGTTTCGATCTACTGTCCTACGGAACAATAATGGGCTCTTTGGGACTCACTCCATATTTGAAATGGCGTCCTATAATAGAAGTTCGAATCAAATGATGGGAAGGCATTTCGATTGCAGCTGAGACTTCCAAGATCCAGGACTTTTTAAAGAATTACATAGAAGATCGAAAGGAAGCTACTTAGGAAAAATGAAGGCTTGTTTTTAAGAACTTGCACAGAGTTCAAGAGCCCTTCTACAGGTGTAATGCAAATGCTGACGTGCAGAAGTGGTGCCAATCTTGCGATGCATATGCAGGCAAGAAAGGAGCAAAGAAACGCAGCGGAGAGAAGCTGAAATTCACAATGAAGGAGCGTCTTTGATATCCTGATACTTTTGTCACGAACTGCTGCTGGCAACAAATAAATCCTTGTTGTCATCGATTACCTCCCCAAGTGGCCTGAAGCGTATCCTATTCCTGAGCAAGAGGCTGTCACGGTACCAGAGGGAATTGGGTAATTATACAATTTTGGGTTTTGAGGTTCGGAGTGCCTCTTCAGTTACATTCCGATCAAGGAAGGTATTTTATCTCGACTGTAATTAAAGAACTCTGTAAACTACTCAGCATAGACAATACCCAAACGACACTTTTACATCCACTGTCAGAGGGAGGTATAATCTAACCATGCTTAATAACCTCTCTGGCTAATGGTTTCTAGAAACTAACAGGACGGGGATATCTAGATAGGGGATAGAAGTTATATCTGTTCTTGCTGGCCTAGCGCAGTGCTGCCCACAAGACTTCCGGTTATTCCCATCCCAGATGCTCTTCGGTCGTGATCTTCGTCTGTCCTGTGATCTATTGATTGGTCGCACTCCGGATGTGCCTGCATCACCTGAGAAGTACTTTCCTCCTCATTACAATTCCTTAATCTTATACGAAGAGATTTCTGCTATAAAGATACTCGAAATGCAAAATGTAAACGACGAATCCGAAAATATATTTGATTTGCCTTGAAACGTGACCTTCTGCAGATTCTTCGTTCTATATGAAATGTATCTGCCATGTTCACCATCTGTCATATGCATTACGTCATTGTGTGTGAAGGCAGCCATAGGGAATGTTTTTAATTCATCTAAAATATTTTGCTACCTTGCCACCTTTCTTTCTCGTCTTATTGCTTCTGCTCCTCTTTTTTTTTCAGTGCTCAAGCGTAGGTGCTTTACAAGCTATATGTATCCTTCCAACGCCATTTATGATTTTTTTACTGTGCCGATCACGCAGCGAAACGAAAAAGAAGATGTTGTCATTCGAAATTAGTTCGTTGTAACCGGAATTGTGACAGCTGCTGCTGTTAGTAGAGCTCTCGAGCGCATACCTTGAAATTCCTACGTGTCGAATTTCTTTTCGACTCATTGAGCAGTGTCATTGGTGGTCTGTGCACAGAAACTGTTTTATGATCACTCTGTACCTCAGTTGCCAATTTACTAACAATATTAGTCATATTTATATTTTTAGAGGAGGAATCTGAAAGTGCGAATGCTTATGGAGATTTCGCATTTTTACTGATAAATTTGGATTGTAAGGGATTTCAGATGTTTAGGTGTATCGCTCTTTGTATAAACCATTATCGTAAAATTTGTAAAAATGTAACGGAGATTATTTTGCGAAGAATTAAGACAAAAATTTCAGGAAAATGAATTGAGCTGATTGATATAAAATGTTTTCAGTAGTAAAAACCTACATGGTCAAGTAACTCGGTAACGTAACTTACCAGAAATAGGCCATGAACACCCCACTTCTCCAATTACACCACATTTGATGTCCGTGCCATCAATGCCTTTCAGTATATCGGTTCTTATCAGCTCTTCCATATTTTCTTGGGTCATGTTCAACGTGGATACGGACTGTGACTGAGTAACATAGAAGCCTAAAAAATTTAAGAAATAATAGATAAACTAATGAAAATAAACTCATGATAGAAATTATTTCACTACGAAGATAATTACTATGATTGGAAGGCAGGAAAAGTACAGAAGAATAAGGGTACCAAATGCAATGCATATGTAATCTAAGAATTCGAAATATTTAATACTTAACTACTTTTTTGCAGAAACTGCTATTCTGAATGTTCTAAACAAATCTAAGTTTTTGTTGAAAAAAATTAATTACTTTGGAGAACGCATTCGGTTATTTAGCAGTTAATTAATGCAAAAGGTGCATGCAACTTGAACGTTAAAAACAAGCAGAGTTAAAAATCGTTATGGCATTGACTAGAGAGGAAATGCATTACGAAAGACAAATCTGATGACGTCTTTCGAAACAATGAGCGTGTCATTTGAAATCAATTGTCCATACTAAAGTAGAATTTTGCCCGCGTTTACTAACTATCTAAGAGACTGATTTGTTACACTTGGCGGAATGACTAAACAAAGGCGCAAATAAAAGTTTTGGTAAATATTTGGCGCAAATAAGATTTCATGTGTATTTTATAAGTATAATAAAATTATTTCTAGTCTTGATTTTAAACTAAGACGAAATAATAAGAATAATAATAATAAAGGAATTAAGTAAAGATGATAATACTGCATTGATATAATGTCTCTTAATTACCGACCACGTTACTAAAATATCGCGAAAATCTGCGATAAGCTAATAGTTACAGAAAAAATAATTACTGTTTAATGAACTATTTACAGTTTTAGTGAATCATTTACAACGTACAGAACTCCGATACGCTCATAAGATAACTTTCTGACTTCCAGATATTTATTTATCCCAGATTATCCCAGATTTATACTAAAGAAATTAAATTTACGATTTTTTTCTTATATTATATATATATATTTGCAGTTCTTTGAATTGCGTTTTTCTATAAATATAAATATTTTTGATAATGTTTTACATACACTTATAATTTTACGGTAATTTAAAAGCATTTTACATGATAATATCACGATTTGTATTATTATTAATGTGGGATCCCTAAGTTCCATAGCCACCAGAGGGCATCACCTGTGCGCCTCCAGCGAGAGCGAAGTGGAGACGAGGATGTCAGAGAATCAAGCGAAGGTACTGGCAATGGTAGCGAGCGCGAGAAGGCGCTAAGGCACTGTTATCTAATTCAATCTGTATAGCTTTTTTCTTTTATCTGATTAAATGTTTCTGTGTCGTGGAAGAAGTGTGGAAGTATTATTTACTAAAAGAAAACATCTTTAACCCCCACCCACATTAATTTATCATTACAGTTATTATAATTAATTTAACAGTTTCCTTTCCCTGTTGGGATGGATGGGACTAGTCAGTGAAAGCGCTTCACTAGGAATTCAGAGAAGAATGAGTTGATTAAAAGTCGAAAGAAATATATGATAAAAACCATTGAATAATATCGCTAATATTCCCTCTTAAACACAACAAACTTTCAAAAATATTTTAGAAAAATCATTTACCAGTTCCTGCAACAATATTTACGCCAGAAGCTTCTGATAAAGCTTTGAGAAATTTAGCTTGATCTTTGGATCTCAAGCCTACTGATCCATTATCGACGATGGTGCCACCTCCACTTTGCTTAAAAAGCTTCATTTCATCTTTAACTGCATTACGAACAGCTTCATCATTAAATTCATTATTTTCATCAAAACAGTACCTATAAGAAAGCATTTAAAATGAATATCTATATTTTTATATATATATATATATATTACCAAAATTTCGAAAGAAATTATATTAATTTATCCCAATACAAATTTACTCAAGCTAAAAAATGATGTTCTTTTGTTAAAGAGACAATTGATTTTAAAGTAAGTAATTAAGACTATATTTCTTCTTTTCAGTCCTCTTTTCGTTTAGTAATTTAAGTGTGCATTTTGTTGGACCGTCTCGCAATAAATTAGAATCGCAATAGAATTCCATTTATCCTGAATTTTAAAAATTTAGAAACTTTAATTAATTGCTGGCTGTTCTTCCTCTGACAAGTGAAACTGCAAATTGCTGTTAAAATTTTTTCCTTGATTAAATTAAATGAAAAGCTACGCACTTCAAGGCATGTTTTTAAGTAGTTACTTAAGAAACTATGTTATTAAATCAATGGGTACGAAGTTTAGTTTGCCCTTAAAATTTAGCAAATGAGTAGTTCTGTCAACGCATCTACATACTGCATCTAGGTCTTTTACTTTATTGCTTTTATTGCCTTTGTCTCAGTTAGCTAGAACAAAAGTTCTTTTACTAAACATAGACTAAACAAATAGGGAAATGTTATGTAATTTCCTTCTCTACGGAAGGAGTTTTTGCCTAATGACAAACAACGTAACTGGGCTTAAGTTACTTTCTATTAGTCTTTTGATATACGATTGCTTCACTTTTTGTATGTGAATTGTTTTTATACTTTAGGATGGAATGCCATTTTTTAATTTGAGTGTAAAGTGTTGCATTTTTAATTGCATAATTTTTATTCGATTAAGATATCGCAAACGAAAAAAATAAATGTCTTTCACTTGCATTATAGAAAATACGTATTTTCTCTACAAAAAATATGATAAGCCTATTACCTGGATTAAGTATGAGTACAGTTCGTTAGATATTCGTAGTTCAGCAATAATTATAAATTTAATTTTTTTGACAAAGAATTTCTCGTTTAAGACTATACATATTAAAACTCTGAGAAATGCGAGGAACCCTAATTTTGCAAAGTGTTGTGTTCATTAACGAACTAACTTATTACTTTTTGCTTTCATTGTCACTTCTACTTTCGTAGGCTGCCATCAAGGTGCTGAGTAGTTAATGTATGTAAGAAAAGAGTGCTACCCTGATCGATACTGTGGTTAGCGAGCTGCCGTATAGTTGGGTGCGGAGGAGGCATTGTTTGCAAGTGCATCGTGTCTTTGCGGCATGGGGGAATTATAATATACGGCGAACTGAAAGTCCTCTCGAGCGGTTTGATGGTAAGAGAAGAGGGGTAGGAGACCCTTGGGCCCTTTCCCTAGGGGATTCTTTTTCTCTAAATTGGGACGAAGTTGGTAAAGTCGTACAGTAACCTATAAGGTGCCCAAGGCCCATGCCTGTGAGAGACGTAATCCTGCCCTCCTAGCAATCATAAAATAGTTGGATTTGTTCTGATGTTACAGTGAGACAAGTGAGATAAGTCACAATAAGAAGACAGAAATTCTGGAAGGTAGTACTTTTGGCAGTGATCGCTGACCATGTCGATGCTTACTCCCAACATCTGAATTTACTTGAATTGGCTTTAGCATTCTAGCCTTATTTTGCTGGAGTAAGTGGAGAGCCTGGGCCAGAACTCATAGACACATTTTGTCTTCTGAATCTCATATTTTAATACTTAAATTGAAATTTGATTTCTATTTGTATTAATCCCGCAAGTTGCGGGAAAGGGTTGTGTGGATTGTTAAGCTGAATAAAAGGCTTATTTTAAACATTTTTCTGCGTTTGGTGCTACTTCACTGAAAGATTAATATGCGACAAAAAGTCGCCTGACTATCTTCATGGAGCCAGAGTTAACATTTAATATAAGTACCGTACAACTTCAGTGTATATATGTGGGGGAACGTACGGTTTGCGAAAATTGCAAACTGCCATTTTTATTTCTTAAAATTTGTCCTTTGTAACATAAATGAATTTGAGAAAAATCAAAGTGAATTAACATCCCAGGAACTTAATTGATTTATTAAAGCATATCATGTTTGCATATATTAACGAAATTTTATAATTTTAAGCTACGTTAAATTTGTACTACTTTATATCTCGAATTTTACCTGAACCTGAACTTTTAACTTATTATGTGCACTATCTGTTCTGCACTTTTTCCTAGGAAATATAAAATTGTCGAAAGAGAAAGTGAAAGTGGGTTCACTCAGATTGCCTAACAGAAGAATAATCAGATAACTGAATTCTCGCAGCAGTTTCCTTTTATCCTTTTCTTGCTCAGCCTAGCGTCATTAGAAAAATATTCTCTTTAGACAAAAAATTTTGGTAAATCGTTCATTTTTCGCTTGATCTCGTATTTAAGTAATATTTTAAGAATTTATTTCATAGGTAATGGAACAGTAGAATGAAACATACAGAACAAGCCTAACAGCCTTGTTAAAAACTGATTTTTAAGAATTATTATTATGTACGAATTCTGAATGCATCAAGACAGACTCAATGAAAGATGTTGTTTAGTTCCTAGCAGTGCAAAGCCAATTTCAGCACTTTTTTCTTATTTTCTTACTTTTTTAGGCTCTATTTTTCTTATTCGACTATTTCAACCCGAATTTTCTATTTTCATAAAAACATTTTCAGATATTTTCTGATTATTCGAAAGTTTCATCTTTAAAGTGAAAATACAGGTTTTCACTTCAGCGCCGCTTTTTTACTTCCTCTTTCATTTATGACGTATTTTCGCCATCCAGAAATTTTAATCTGCTCTGAAATAGGCAAACTACATCTTTAGAAAGTGTTTCAGGAAGTGACGTAACACTGAGCATCCTTACTTCCTTCTGCGAAACTATTCACCGCTTGATTAACGAGAATACGAAAAGGAGACAGGCGTTGGTAGGCGTTTCTCTTCCGCTGACGCATATCAGACGCAAAATTTGCATGATACGTTTGATTTACTAACAAACGTATATCTCTTGGACAATTCTTGGATGAAATATGTACTTTCCTTACTCAAACAACTGTAAAGTAATACACTTGTTTGAAGTTCTGGGGGAGAGGGAAATCACACGTTGCAATGCATATCGCACTCCTGTCATAGCTAAATCATACTGGCGATGTTTCAAATAAATTTTCATGCCTTGTGAAACTTATCTTTCACATCATGTGACAAGAAGCGTTTAAATGTACAGAAATGAGTCATAATCGTGATCGCGATTAAATAACAGTATGGCCCATTAAACATGTAGATAGAGTTTACGCGGAGGAATGGTGTTTTAAGTTTAGTATGAAAGCATTTTACGGTTGCTTGTTGGTTTAACATGAAGAGTAATGACCGGAAGAACAACTCCGAAAGTAGTTCTGGACCAGACATCACATCTTATATTTTTATCTGGTTGCTAGAAACTGACTTAGCTGACAGAAATCTAGTGTTTCGTAAAACGTTTCGAGTTCTGCAAGATTTAACTTTCACTCAAAAACTGTTATTCTGGATTCCTCAACCAGTTCTTCTCGCAGTATTATATTATCAACTATTTTTTGAATAACAAAATAAACGCATATTTCAAGCCCATTTTCTAATAAGCGCTTGAGGTTTTTGATAAAAAATTATGATCTAATTTATGGTCTAAATTTATGATTTCAAAAATAAAAATAGCAAAACATCTACTCCGTTTTGAATCAACGTATGCCCACCATAAGAAGTACTATATCTGCAACTGATTTTATGTGTTTAACTGAAGTTCTTGCTTGACAACAAAATTTATGACGATGTTTAATGGATCACGATCACGATCGTTGGCTTTCGGGTGTAAACACACACACACAAAAGTACTCAAATGATGAAATCGAAAAATATTTGTAAGGAAAAGAAGCAAAATAGCTGTAAAAATATGGTCTAATTTGTTACCTCATTCAACATAGGGAACAGAGTTTTGGCTCCAGGCTTAAGCAACAAATGCTACAGAGCAGATTTCGAATTTAGTGCTGAATAATGACACAGTAAGATGGAAAAGTTTTAAAACTATAAAATATTTATCAAAATGTAACCTGGAATAAGCTATAAGATACAGGTAACACTGAAATAAATATCTCCTTGGTAGTTTGAGCAAAATAAAACTTCATCACAAAAACTACAAAAACAAAGGATTTAAATGAAAACTCAAAGAACAGTTTTAAGAAGCTCTTTCGTTTATTTAACTAGCAAGGCTTAACCAACTCGGACAGATCCGAGGTACTTTCTTAATCCATTAACGTTCATTTTATTTAAAGAAATAATCGGTCCACAATAATGGCTTTTTTTAAATTCTAATTTTAAGGAAGCTAATTCAGATTTGAATGTTACTTGCTTTGAAAAGAAAAAGTTGAGTCCTTATTTCCGTAGCAATTTTGACAAAGTTTGTGGATGATGATTCTCCACCATCACGATTTGGCGATTGGGGCCCCTAATCCCCAGTCGCCGTTTAAAAGTGGGAGTATATACGGTATTTCTCCCGCCTTCGTGCTGTAGTGGTCAGCACGCTCGGCGCGTACCCGAGAGGTCCGTGGTTCGATTTCCGACTAAGGTGTTGCTCATTTTTCATGTCTCCTGCTTCGAAATAACCTAACGTCTCTACAAACTGACTATTAGTAGTACAAATTTTACAGTAACACGGATCACACTCGGCCTTGCGCGTTTGCGCGTTGAGCTGTCTGGCAAACAAAGCTATAAAATATGGAGTAATTAAAAACACCTCAGAGACAGAAATGCGGTTGCTTGCGTCTCGATCACGTTATAGATAGTATTTTTCCACGATATCAGCTTTCGCTCTCAAATTCATTTTTTTAAGTATTATTTTTTGCTTTTTATGAATTAACTTTCATTTCCAACACGACAAGTATTGAAGAAGAAAGGAAAGGGAAATTTAAACCGAATATAAAAATTGTTAGTTTAGATGGTACTGATAACTTTACAAAACTGCTAAACGAAACGTTTTTTTTAAAACTTTTCTTACTTTAAAGGGATTAAGCATTTTGCAAACATATCAGCGACGTACCGCTGTCAGCACATGCTGAGAAAGAACATTCCCCCCACCCGAAATTTAAGGAATATTATCATTTATATATATTACATTAGGTACGTAAATAACATAATTTTTTACAATATAATTTCTTATTCGAAATGTAAATAATATAATCATTAAAATTTTATCCATTTATTAAATACACCTGTCATAAATAATATATTGATAATTCGGGATGGATTTAATTCTGAGACTGCACCCGTTAGAGGAGGATGGAAAATTTAACGTACCCAAGAAAGAATGCATACTATGGCTACGGATAAAACGTTTCTTTCGGTGGGAATTGCACCTAGAGCGATACGTGAAGTGCTTCATTAAAGTACATTAACTCCATCCGCGAAGCATTTGTTTCTTCATTTGTCTGTATTTATTTTTGTAATGGACTACAAAACAATACTAATACTTGTTTGTAAAAAAATTCAATAGGTAGTGAGCGGGGCGAAAAAATGGAAGGAAGAAAGAACCTTGAATCACTTGATTGTTAAAGAATTCGACGGAGCTGGCAAACCGAAAGTTCCCAGTTTTATTTATTTATTTTTTTTTTAAATCATCAAGACGACCACATTTCAGTGAACAGAATACTCATGTGCATTTTTACGCGGAATTATTTTATTGATTCTCTCCGAAGAAGGAATGTATATATGTATCTGTGCCAGTCTGTTGAAACTGTATAATCAGACATTTCTTTGTTATTATTTTTTTAATAATCCACTAACCGGACGATTGCTTGGGAGCAGGTCATCGAAAATACCCCAATCCGTCTATCTTTTAGCCGTCTCATCCCCGAGAATGTTTTCTAGGGTGCACCACTAGGATAGAGTGGACTTTTTAAGATAATTTTGATTACGGAAATGCACGTGAGGGTTACCTACCAATAGGTAGGAAGTCCCTTCGTGGAGAAATTTTTAAGGGAAGCTGTCTTGTATTACTATTACACACGAGAAAAGTAATGAAAACTGCTGTGCAGTTAGCCACTTCGCTGGGATTTGAATCCGAATAGGGAAGACCGATAATGCATCCGCGAGAAGAGGGAAGGACATATACACAAAACAATGAAGTCTTATGAGGGAATTAAACCGACATCTTAGAGTTTGGAGTAGCAGTTACTCTCCACTAACCTATATGCCAGGGGGATCAAACTTCATTACGATAGGAGCCACAAGGTAGATTTCATGAAAGCTTGAGAGCCGCAGCTGGATTTTCAAGAGTCACAAATCCACATTTATATTGTTTAAAAAAATAATGAAACATTTGTAGTAAATTAATTGAATAATTAAGTAAATTAATGAGAATTTCGCATTTTTATGTAATTAATATGGTAGCATAAAATTGCGAAACTTTATTTCCTCTGTTTTGTTTTCAAAACGTATGTCCCAACAAATTATAAATTTGAAACTACTATACGATGTATTTGATTCTTTCAGACAAAAAACAAGCATTTTCCTTTGGTTTACTTTATTCCTCTTCGTTCATGATTGTTTTTTGGCTTCATTAGAAGTGAACCGAAGTCGAAAGAATCGTATTGATATAATATAGAAACACATACTGTAAAAGGGTTTTCTTTGTGTGAAGAATATATCATTAAAAAAATTGACAGTTTTTTTCTTTAACTTGACACAGTATTTTAGAAAAAATAAAATAAGTGATATGGTACAGCCCACATAGCAGAGACTCTGTTATTCCAGAAATAAAAATTATTTTTGAATACGCTATTAACTTTTTTAGGCTTTTGCAGGAAAATTAATAACTTTATTTTCCCACATAGTTATTCGAATCTTTTGAACCCTGACCTAAAAAATCGTTAAACGTTGTAAATCAAAACTTTGGCATGACTAGTTTTATTGATACCCAGTATAGATAAATTCACTTAAAAATGATTGCAATTTCAGTGCTACTAGAACGATCATTTTCATTCATGACGGCTCTGAGTGCTGAATTGTTTCAGTATAATTTCCAGCGAAATTTGCCAGAATTTTTAAGCAATCAGTACTCTGCGCTGTGCCTGAAAATTCTCGAAACTATCTCTCGAATTGTCTTGATAATTCTGGACATACATAACCTACTACTAATATATGTAGGAACTCATGTCGTGATCTATAAATGTTGCTCCGGTCACATATTCCATTTGTATACCAGTCGAATTCTTCAGCATGGTTGTTGAATCTTAAGCTGGTTTTTAAACACAGCCAACTGAAAATTAATGGTACAGAAAGAATAGATACTTATAACTACTGTAATAAATTTATTTCAAGGTTCTTTGTAACAAGGCAGATGTCTACATGACCGTTTAGATCACGAGTTCTTGCCACAAAGGTGTACGGATCCACCCTATTCTAATTGCTAACTGTAGTACCATAAACACAGTCAAATCACTTTGTAAGATCTCTCTGGCCCAACTTGTCAGTCACTGGGATAGTGAGTCACAAAAACGTGCGAAGGGGTTGAAACCCTTTTATTGTACTTTTAAAATTACAACTGCGTCTACTCGACGCTCACAAACTGCGCCAACTCGGCGGTTGAACTAAAAGTAAGGTAAAACTGAAAATAAGAAACTAGATGAACAAATGTCAAAAACTACCGACGAGGCTCTGAGATCTTAACTAACCGCGTTTTTAATTATCGCTGATATTCAGCAAGATTACTGATTTAACAGTTGAAGGTCTAGCACTTCTGCAAAGTTAGGCACAAAGGCCGACACGCGCTGATCTAAATTCTACCAAGCAATCTCTCCAGCGTAGCTTCAAAGCAAGACCTTTTCACGCTCGTTTCGTCTACTATTTAACTCAACTAGCTTCCGCTAAATTTGAATAAACTGCGCGTGCTACTGTAATTTACATACTCTGGCACGGGCATTTCTAGGGGAAAAATGAAGGCTAAAAAGGAAAGGACTATGAACTTAAAATAAATGTTAGTTAAAATAAATATAAACCCTACAACTTAATGTCTTGCCTTAAAGTTTTAAGCAAACAACTCCAACTCAATAGTTTTAAATCATTTTCTTAATTAATTATCGGACTACTATAAATCTTCTCAGCTTGTGGGAACATAAGAAATAAGAGTTCAAATAAATTTAAAACATTAAACTACAAGACAAAGTGAGACAAGCTTTGATTCAGGCCCTCAATTTTTCACTAACAGCTATCTATGGCTAGCAAATTAGAGATGAAATAAGTAACACAGTTGCTATGAGAACTAATAGCGAGACGTCAGCTATAGCTGCTAAAAGATCTTTCGTAAGAAGTCTGTGCTTAATACATGAGCTAATGTGGGTACTGGTGTAAGCAGACGGAGTAGAAATGAAAATAAAGTCAAAATAATAAGATAACAAGTAAATAAACATAAAACTCTCCATATGTGATAACACTGCTTTTTCAATTGAGCCGACTGCGAATAAAGTCGATAATATTTTGTTAAAGGATTTAGTTGCCAAATGAATATTTTACTCAAGTAAAAATATCTATTTTTCTCTGAGAATCGGAGAGGATTACAACAGAACTAATTAAAAAGCTTTTATTTTTTCTTCCGTACTTTCACCAGTGTTCAAATATCCATACCAAATGAATAAGCGAACTCATCGATAAACAATTTTATTTGAGAAATTCTAACATAGAAAACTACTACTTAAGCCAAATACGAGATACCAGCAAAAGAGCACCTAAACGATTCCTTTCACTAGTACCATTGAAAGGTTTTTTTCAACTTGCCAAGGCCTCTCAAAAAAAGGTCTGTTAGTATATAGTTTCTGTCTTTAGATAGAGATTAAAAAGACATTAACTAAAGATTAGTTGTAATTATAGAGTAGTAAACATGCATTTCTAACGCAAGCCTCGCTTGATCCCATTGTGGGTTGCATTGTGTCTGCAAAAACAGGCAGACATGAAAATCATGCACATGGACTACTCTAATCTCTAAGGAAAGAATTTTCGGTAAACTCTCTTATAATAATGGCAAGCAATGTAAGTGAACATCAAAAATTGAAAAAATCTCTTTCTAAATAATCGATTAATTGAACTAAAAAGAAATAAGTTCTCACTCAAAATAATAAAATAATTTCATTAATTACTTTTTTTAACTAACATTTCTTTTTTTGAGAAAATTAAAAAGAAGTTTAATAAAACTTTTCGAAAAGGAAAGAACAATATTATTGTTAAATGGAGAGCAAATCTGTGCTAGAAAATATCAGAGTTTACAAAATCGGTAGCAGATAAGAAGGCTAAGCTGAACTTCATTATTTTGCAAATTAAGAACTGTTTACATTTGCTTCTTTACAAGGAAAACCCTCATTAAGAGGATTAGATTTTGGAAGAAATGTTGTAGAGATAAATTAAAAATGAGGCAAAAGTAATAAATATTTGTAATGCAAAATTTCTCCATAAAACATTAATAAATGTTGATGGCGTTTATAGTTAAGAATATAACTTTTTTTGTTTTCATTTACAGAAGGTAGTACAACTTGAGAACCTGTGAATAAATCTATGTATGCACAAAAGTCGGTCGCTTAAAATTAGTACATGTTCAAACTGTAAGGTATTCAGAGTGCTTTGACATCACTTCAGTGGAAAGCGACGGTCATGGTTACTACTCACTTCACCTAAAACCTTTTATGAAGGATTTTACAGCTGTACTAGATAAATTTTTAATCTCAATTAAAATGATTCAATTTTAATAAAAGAGTGGAACATGAAAATTGCAATTAACCAGTATTTTCGCTTATACGTGTTTTAAGCAAATAGGAAAAGAATATTTGATCTAGAAAAAGGGAAAAAATCTTTGTTTGATTTAAAATAGCTGGCATCATAGGTATGGCAATCCTAATCACAGCTGAGCAAACTTTATAGTACCAACCTTGACTTTAAAGCTAGAGAGCCAAATATAAAGATAAATGGGCTGCAGCTATATAGAGAAGAAAATAAATTCAGTTAAAAAATATAATTAAAAAATTATTTAAATTTTTCATTTTAGCGTTGAGATGTTACCGAAGGGCTAAAACTCGCATCATTCACATTTAATTAACTATTTTTAACATGGAATAACTGCCATAAACTGGTAAATAAACTACATTTAGTATTAGAAGTTGGAATGTTTCTAAATAAAGACTTGCAAACGGAAAAAATTTGTGACAAATCAAGCTGCAGAATTATTTGAAATCGCTGCTAGAACAAACAATTCGCAAGTTTTGAGGCCACAAGAAAGGGGATGGAAAGAGATGGAACCTGAAGGAGATTTAAAGGAGATAGAAAAAAATCTATCTTCTTCCATGTGATTCATGTGTGTTCAAGAGAAATATACATAAAGAAAGATGATACAGAATTGAAACTTTAATAAGAAAGCAAAGAGCGAAAAAATAATCGTTCCGAAAAATCTATAGCTGAATAAGCAGTTTGGAGAGCGTTTCTATTTATAAGGGCAAAGAAGGAAAAAAATCTTAGTAATCCGGAAACGTCTTCTTTAAATATTAAATTATCTGTCAAAAATGTACTTAAAGGCTAAGTAATGGTGACAGCGCTGTAATGTATTTCCTGAATATTATGCAGTTGCTGACAAGTACGTAACTAGAAAATTGCTTTTGGGAGGGAGGGGAGCAGACCTAAAGCCTCCTTACACGTTATTAAATTGGGAAAATGAGTGTGAAATATTAAAAGAGATTCACTCTGCGTCATCAACAGTTAACAGATATTTCCCGCTTATTAAAATAATGTTAATAACATATCGGTTCCTATGCTTGCTGAAATGATATTAAGTTTTAACAACTTGGGACAAAAGCAAAATAAATTCCTGTTATGATTTATTATTCTTTGCTGCTGCTAAGTGATCTTTGTTTTATTACTTCCCATTTTTGCAAGCATCTTATGCATCTTAGCATCTTCTTCGTCTCCCACTCCCAAAATGCTACTAGAAATATTGTCAGTAAATAAAGCCTGGAGGATAAAAAAAGAAAAAAGCAATACGTCATTAAATTATCGCCTCTTCTAAAACATAAAAAAATTTCTTTTCTAAATAAATGTTTGAGAAATTAAATGTAGCGTCTAATGTAGGTATTTTTTGCGCAGTATTTGGAATATGTCTTAAATTAGTATTTCTAGAACAATACATCTATTAGTTAAATATCCAATCAATAACTAATGAACTGATATTTGAAAACAATGAAGAGAGAGAGAGAGAGAGCGCTCTAATTATATTTTTTCTCCTCTGACATTTATAAATAAAAAATCAATAATACACCTACAAATGCGCAAAAACGCAGCTAGTTTGCAGTAAAATTATGTTTTAATACTCTTAAAAACACTGAGTTTACAGTTTTGGACTTGTTCAATTTTCTGGTTCACACTTCTCGGTTTTACTGAAAGAAGAGCACTGTCTAATCCTCATATTTTGTACTATGCCTTTTCTGCTGGTATGGACTTTTTGTTTCCTCATGATGCCAGTTTTGGTCATATTAACGTATGACCATCATAATAGGAATCTTTCAAACGCGAGTTGAATATTGATATAACCCGCGACAGTCCTTTAGTTTGATTAACCAATTATTTTATGTTTTGGATCAGTACTGTAACTTCTTTCAAATACAAATTTGGTTAGCGTAAAGTGAGGTTTTAGGATTGTAAGGCAGACTGTATTCTGTCTATTGAGGCCTCGTTACTGAGTTTCTCTTACAGATATGAGAGCTTGTCTTCGGCCTTGCCGAGAGTTGAAATTCACGTCGGTAAAGTTCTACATCAACTTCGTGTTAATTTGCTCTGTGTAGGCGGAGTTGTAAGTACGAGGCCTGTCTTCTGTTCTTATTCAGTTTTAAATGCCCTCTGCTCATCTTAGTTATTTTTTAATAAAGGGTCATTTATACCCTTCCCAAGTATTAGCTGCTATTTAGAATTAGCGATAAGTCGTTAACGTCTGCCAAAAGTTTAGACACTTTGGATGATTCCCCAAAACGTGATACTTAATAAACCTAATAATGAATACTACAGTCAGGATAAATTTAACAGGAACATTAGAAAAGACCCAGACATTGATTCTCTGTACTCGTGCACTACCTTATAAGGTATATCTTCCACCTCCTTGGCATGCCTTCGTGGTGTAGTGGTCAGCACGCTCGACGCGTATTCGATGCTGTGTTTTGAAGAGTATTAAAATGACGAAGAATTTTCCACAATCATCTATCTTAATTCCAGTCAGACAGCCTGGAAAATATACTATTCACACACAGCTTCTAAATTTCTGATAAAAAGGGCTTAATACTAAAAAAGCTGACATAAGTGTCTATGCATGATAAGAAGGAGTAATAAACCAAAGCAAACCCCAGTTTAATCGTTTCACGAGTAGCTATACCAACCTCATCAGCTGAGATGAAGAAAACAGTGAACAAAATCCCGAAGCTGTTCGCCAAGCTATAGAAATGGATGTCCTTCCCGAGCGCATGCAGATTATCAAAGAAACTTGGTATGTCAAAAAACTATATCGAAAACTAGTAGATCGGGCAAAAAGAATCCCAGCAGCCAAGTGGTACCCCATAAACTGACACTTGCAAACAGCATAGAACCAGGTTAGATGTGTGGCGAAAATTGATCACTAATCTCCAAAATTATTGTTTCTAGAAAAAGACCTAGATTATCTAGATGAAAAGTGGGTATATTACAGCATGATACGCAGAACCAGTGGTTAAGTCCAGGCCGTCTGTTGAATTCGATATCAAAAAGAGCTGTTTGAACTGAAGAACTCGATGAGTATGTGGTGAAACAATGAAAGTCTCTCTTCGCTACAGATGCATTCCAGATGGCTAAAGATTCACCGCTGATCTCTACCAAGAACAAGAAGAAAGATTATGTGATGTCTTTTTCCCGCTATTATCCCGCCCGCTTCCTCTCTTAGCTCAAAAGACCGAAGACAAAAAAACTTAAGGGAGCTGAGCTGCTGCCACACACTGCCTATTAGCCTCGATCTTGTATTATCTGGCTATCGTTTGTTTTGCTCGATCGCGCAATTCCTGCACGACTGACAACTATAAAATTTGGAGCATATGATAGTAACTTCCCTTTAAAATAAAAGAAGTGACACCTCAGGGGAATTTGCGAAGAGGGACAAATAGGGTTAACGAACATATGAAATGATGGGTTATATAAAATTTGAAATTTTTATAACATATTTATGTGACAGTACAACTGAACTGTGTGCTAGCGAAGAAGAATTTACAGGACTTTTTTTTCATTAAAATATGTATAATATAATGAAACCGCTTTTAACTACGATTTTCATTAATTTTTTTCGGTGTGACTTACAACCGATTACAGAATAAAAGAATGTTCTAAAAATAATGCTATTTAGGTTAGGTTGATTGATTAAGACAAAGCAATTCGATGGCTCTCCACCTACTAAAAACTATGCAAAACAGATTTATGCTTTTCTTCTCACAGTTTTTTTCTTTTTTTTTTGAGACATCAGGAGTGACAATACTAGAAAAATAATGCCTCTTAAAACCCATTGGAATAAATAAATTCTATAATTATTTCTACATTAATTACGAGCAAAAACTGAAAATGGGAAATCGATATTACATCATTCATCTGAGATGAATGAATTAAAAAAAACTGGCATGATTTCTAGACAATGAAAATGTTAACAGTCTCAAAAGACTTGCAAGGATAACACGATTTTCCTTTTCTTCAAGATCACTTGCGAACATCTGATCAGAAGTTACTGTACCACGAACAATCTTTTCTTTGTAGTTTATTATTGTGATACGGATATTCTCTCCTCCTTCTGACAGCAGTACAAATTTATAAAGAGATATTTACGAGTATATATGCACACATAACTATTGATAAATTTTTTATGTTAAATATATAAACTGAGACCAAAGTAATGTGTAATGTGTAGTTCAATGCAGCAACCAGACCCGGATCTGGGGGGGGGGCAAGCCAGGGTCTGTGGCCCCGGGCGGCAAATTCAAGCGCGGCGCGTATTTGGAATGTTGTCTAATTTTGATAAAACATTAGTAGTTTTAAAGCTAGGTTTAAAAAACCTCTTTTAAGAATATTTATGATTAATTACTAAGAAACCTTTTAATGGAACAAACAGTTAAAAGAAAGCTAAGTACCACCTAATATGATTCTAAAGATAAAAGCAGAGAGAGGACAATAGAGGGACTCTAGGCGTCACTGACAAGGTCAGAAGACCCTCTCCCCGAGGTTCGTGCTTTTGCAAACTCAACACCCCCTAAATACAGGAGGTCTAGGGGTGTTCACCAACCTCATTTGATTTCCACTACTGTTCGCTTGCCTTGCCACAGGGGATAATTGCCCCTTTTATGCAGGCTTGCTTCAAGATGTCTTGCCCGGTCGCATTTAAGCATTCTGTACCGCGGCACGCACATAGGGGAAAATCCCTCATTGTGATTGGATATGGGTGCCAATGACATCATTTCCTCTACGCTTAGGAAAGCCTTGACTTTGCTTGGGCTTTTGGAGAGTACACCTCCATACCGTTTGCTTACATGTTGATAGCAATACCGAAAATATTATTACGTGCGTTGCATTTTTGCTATGAGATTACACTTTTTACAATATTGTAGTGTGGTGAATTTAATATAAAAAATGTAACGAGAGAAAAAGTATTATTTCTTCTTGTGCTAACTCCATAAATATATATTAAGTGCGGAGAGTTTTAATAAATATATTCTTAATTTAAAGCTCCTCATAGTAAAGGTGTTGCGATTATTAATTCATTATTTTATGTTCATTATACATCCATTCTCTGCTGATGCATTCTCCGAAAGCATGAGACAAATCAGTTTTCGGAAATAGCAAAAACGACGTTAGGAACAAACATAGTACACAGTAAATTAGCAATATTTATAATCATTCTGAAAAAGTGAAATTTATTCTTGAAGTTAGACTAATATAGATTTGGAACAGAAAAACGTATTTTAAATTGAATAATATTACTTTATGAACAATGTCCACTTTTTAATGTGTAACATTTTTGTACCTTTGCATAAAAATGTTATTTGTCAGGAAGTTTCTTTTCTTATACACGTATATTAAATTCAGCGACAGTATTAAATGCACTTTTTTCTTTCATTTAAGGCATTTTTTAATATTACAAATGACACGGACATGAACATGGAAATAACGTAACATTTGCTAAGCACAAATTTTCTGCAATGCGAAAGGAACAGACTGCAACAAAATTGTGATAATAATAATATACTTACTAGCACAGAATGCCTTTACAGTTGGATCGAGATCGTCGTGTTTTGGTTTTTTTACTAAATTCATGAACTCGGCTATTTATATAATCTAAGCGCTTCTGTTAAGATTGGTTTTGATGTTAACAGCATCTTTGAAAGATTTCATAATTTTGTTATTTCTTGAAACAGGAAGCCATCTGCAGAACGCTGCAACTAAATTTTTTCATTTCAAAGAAAACAAACAATAATTTTCATTCTTCCTTGACACTCTACGCGTCCTTCAACGAAAACAAAACCGTAAGAATCCCGCCTAAATGTCATTACGCCAAGAGAAAATGATGTCATCGGAAAGTATGTCCAATCACAGGTACTGATTTCTCCCTATGCGCATGGCGCGGTACAGAATGCTTATATGCTGCCCGGTCGTGTACCGGAATTAATTGAAGCTCTCTTTAATTCTCCTCGATAACTAACAATGGCCAAATTTCCATTCTCCACCTTAATGTACGAAGGGTGACAGACAAAGAAGAAGCTACAAACTGCGCGACGCTTTCTTTCCCCTATTTCTACGAACTCGAACAGGATGGTTGCTACAAAAAGTCATTTATACTCATATTATATTTTTATGATGCTTAAAAGAATAATGAACCAGAACTTGTTTATGCTCCACATGAATTCAAAAACTTCCAAATCGTAACTTTTAGCTGCTATATGTTAGTTTTGGCAGTTATCATATGTAGGTGAAATAGAGACTTAAATAGTTAAAATCTTGGACAAATGCTGCAGAAATAGTTGATGTACTAAAATATTATCTCCAAATTCTTGAAAGTAAAAGCAGTTAATTAATGTCAAAATCTAAATAGGAGAAAATTGAAATTAAACTGAGTTATCGAGCTTCTTAAAATTATCACCCCTATTTACTCATATAATTTTAGGAAGCGCAATAACTGAGTTAATTTGAATTTTCTCCTATTTAAATTTACCATTACTTGTCCACTTTTAATTTCACTTTGGAGGTAATATTTAAGTTTAATCTATTAGTTTTTGCATATGTAAACCAGAGAAACTAATGACTTACATAAAATTTAAATAGGAGATATTATATATATATGTATTATATACATATATATATAATGTATGACAAATATTATATACATATATATATATAATCCACCTATCAAACATGGGATTTAGGAGAAGATACTAAGATACTAATATTAATTTGTAGCTCAGTTTAAATTGTCTTTTTTTTCCTAGATAAATACTAATGAATCTTCTTAAACAATGGAATGATCTTAACTTTCAAATTCACCATTTTAGGTAAATAGTTCTAATCTAATTTTAAAAATTCCTTTCATTAAATCTAAATATGCGGTTTTTTAAACGGTTCTAAATTCACGCAAATATTATTATAATATATGTTATATTAAGCTATTTACTTTTCCAATTTTTAATCACTGAAGTTGAAGTTACATAACTTTCTTACAGATTCCATATTTTAAGAAATATAAGAAATGTTTCAATATTTATTTTGTTTCCCAATTACTTTTCTCACCGATGTACTATGAAACACATTTAATTAATAATACACGGTTATTTAATAATTATAAACATATGAAATCTGTTCATAATTAAATAACAAATTTCTAATTCCTTTATATTCACCTTTTAAAATTTTTAATTTCCTGTACATCCATCTCTTTTTAAACTTGCATCATATATTTCTTTTTGCTGTATATTAGAACTTGCTTATGTTACCATCCCCATCGTTATTAGGATGGGGATGGTAAAAATTCGCACTGAATTTTGAATGAAATGCTTCATATGCATTTCTTCTTTTCCATGAAATTTCAGGAAAAGCTCAGAGTATTGGGGGAAAATTTCTTGCATTTAGCTCTTGCATATATTACTGTTATTCAAGTAATTAGCCTGTTTATTAGATATTTTATACTTGTTCTCATGATTTGCAATTATATTTCTCTATGTTTCTTTTCCTGTTGGTTGCTATTCGCTTCGAAAAGTAAAACTAAACGTAACCCTTAGTTTTTTTGAAAGGGGAGGTCTTGTGAGACAGAGAGTGTGAAGACCTCCTGGAGTGTCTAAGGAGAGGAAAGTTTTTTTCGCTTTATAAGCTCATTAGGTCCACCTCCGTCTTCCCCTATTATTTCTTATTTTTGTTAAATACTTAATCGTCTTCCTCTTAATCTCTTTAGCCATTGTTTCCATTATTTATTTAAATGTTTCATTTCAATGACGTGGAGGTAATTGTAATTTTATTATAAAGGTACTCCGTAAACGCCTTGGTCTTTAGTCCCTGTAAGTGACGCCTGGAGTCCCCTCTGTTGCCCTCTATCTAGGCGGGGATATTCAAAGGAGAAACAGAAGGATAGCACAGAGGCGCCTTATTTTCATACCGACGCCTCTTCGGAAATAAATAGAGAAGCATTGCAAATTGGAACTGGGAAATAAATAGAGAAGCATTGTAAATTGGAACTATTTCCTAACACCCAATACAAATTAACCTTGGACCATCCTGGACTAATGAAATAATTAAAAGTAATGTATGTTGAGAATATACAACAGACGGTTAACGTGGACTATGTGTCTAAGAAATGAAGTAATGCATTTTGATTTTTTGCAGCCAGTCGGCAGTTTAGGTTTTAAAAATGGATTTATAATTTTTATAATTTTTTTAAGTTTTTAAGTTTGGGCGGTTTTTTTGTTCTCTCATTTTCTTTTAATACGCCTGTTTCCAATATTCCTCACCATATTTAGCGAGACACAACCATTTAGTTAGCGCTCGCATCCGCGACGTGGCCCAAAGACTGTTGAGTGTAATTACGTCAATTTTTAGTTTTTCTTATTAAGGCAAGTTATACTGTATATTATTTAGAGTAAAAAAAAAGTCATGAGAGCGTCTAGAAAAAAACTCTCAGGAGCAGAATATAGAAAAAGAGCGAAAGATAGGAACGAACAGAGAAAATTGCAGCTAAAATGAAAAAGTGGCTTCACGGAAAAGGCGAAAAGTCAAACCCTGCCGCAACTTCCAATGATGCCGAGATTCTAAAGGGCATTGATATTTCTTGCAATTTGCATGCCAAAGATGGGGAATCTTCATTTATCATCCTCAAACAGACTACATTTCAGCAACTGAGAGAACAACCTTCTTTATCGACCTCAAATGAACATCTAGAGGACATGAAATTAGGATATAAAGAATCTTCTCATTTAGGTGCGGGCGGACAGCAGAAAGAAGAGTTAAAAACGTTTGATTTGTCGGACCCAGGCAGTTGGCCAATCGCAGAAAAAATGAACGACCAGCACCGATCTTTCTTAAGCAGTCAAGCTCTATTATTAGCAGAAAAGAATACAGAAAACGTTGACCTTAGGTCCACTGAACGTTATGGCAGACATTTGACATCTTCATTGTGGTACAGAACATTAGCAAATAATGAAAAGATTAAAAGATCTTGACTTATATATTCTAAAACTAAAAATGCAATTTTTTGTACACCCTGTAAGATTTACCAGAAACATGCCACTGCCGCTACATCAGCATTGTGTACTACAGGATTCATTAATTGGAAAAAAGCTTCAGAAAGGTTAACTGAGCACGAAGCATCTGAAATCCATAGAGAGTGCATCATTAAGTGGAAAATTCGACTACAACAAATGAAGTCGTATCAAGGCATCGATCATGACACTGAGCGTCAAATTCACACAGAGAAAGAAAAATGGAGAGAGATCCTACACATAGTTATGGATGCTGTATTGTATCTTTCAACAAACTGTCTTTCTTTCGGCGGGTCTGATGAATCCCCTAGCAGTCTGCTCACAAAGCGTCCTCGGCCTAGACAAGGCAATTTTTTGAATTTAATGACTCTGCTAGCCAAACATAACTCAACTCTTAAGTACTAGTTAGAACACCTAACAAATATCATATTTATCAAAGACAATTCAAACTGAAATTACTGATATAACGGTGAAAACAGTTTGAAAGAGCATTTTAAACGATATCAAAGAAGCCAAATATTATACAGTTATGTTCGATTGCACTCCATGTGTATCGCATACAGAACAAAAGAGCCAGGTGATTAGATACATAAAAATATGTGATGTGTGTGAAATAAAAGAAAGCTTTATTGATTTCATGGAAGTTGGTGGAAAGAGAGGAAAATATATTTCTCAACGGATTGTGGAAAAACTGACACTTGATGGTTTGGATATTGGACAATGTCGTACTTGGATATTTGACAATGTCGTGGTCAAGCTTACGATAACGGATCTAATATAGCCGGTACTTATAAAGGCGTACAAGCAGGATTACAGAAATGAATAAGCTGCTGAATTTGTGCCATGTGTGGCTCATTCTTTGAATCTTGTCGGTGTGTATTCTGCCTCATCGTGCCCCGAAGTAGTTAACCTATTTGGAATTATCCATAAGATATTTAGCTTTTTTATCAGATCCACTATTCGCTGGGATATTAAAGATCACAGAAATGAATAAGCTGGCCGAATTTGTGCCATGTTTGGCTCATTCTTTGAATCTTGTCGGTGTGCATTCTGCTTCATCGTGCCCGGAAGCAGTTAACCTATTTGGAATTATCCAGAAGATATTTAGCTTTTTTGTCGGATCTACTATTCGATGGGATATTATGAAAAAAAGTACAAAAACCAAATTAAAAGGAAGCAGTCCGACGAGATGGCCGGCAAAATATGTGGCTGTGAAAGCCCTTCCAACGAATTTACCAGAAATAGTAAAATCCTTGCAAGAAATTAAAGATCTTTCTCTTAGTGCGGAATCAAAGTACGAAGCAGGACATCTGCTACATGTCGTAAAAAAATTTGAATTTATTATCGACCTGACGGTTTGAGCTAATATCCTTCGAGAAATCAATCGAATAAATATTGAAATTCAAAAGGAAGATATTATTCTTGCGCGTTCCGTCGCATTAATGGAAGGTCTGACCAAAACTTTGCAAAGCATGAGAGAAATTCCTATGGAATATTGGATAAGATAGAATCTAAAACAGTAGCCGAAAAAATTGAAGTTGAACCTAAAGCGCCCGTCCCTGAGAGACGCCCGAGGCTATAGAAGGGACTCGCCGCCATCTTGGATTTTCCCAGAAGTGACGTATG
>KL817023.1:0-45629 GCA_000611955.2 Stegodyphus mimosarum
CGTTAAAAAAACGCGCCTTTGGACGTAATTTAAAATCTGAAATCTTTCAGATTTTTTTTTCCTCCTCCAAATTTTGCTACATGTAATGTGAATACCAGTCAGTGTTCCTCAGAAAGTTCTTCACAAAGGCATCCTCCCCTTGGGCATACAGCCCTCGAGTGCTTTTCTGTTTTCTGGTAACCTAATCTAACAATTTTGAATGCTTTATCAAACACAAAATTCTTTTTCCATTTAGATTTAGATGACCTTTTTTACTTTAGAAGAATTATAAACATTTTTTCATTTCTGTTTTGCTCCCCCCTTTTTTTTGGTGGGGACACTCGTTACGGAGAGACGGGGACGCCCTAACTTTACCGTTGTGGTTATACGGGCATGGTCCCACGCCCTCCTCCTGGTTTTTCATATCAGCTCCACCACAGAACGGTCCCTGTCGAGCCTGATCCCATCCTAGGTACAATACCCGGGTTCTAGTCCTGTGAAGAATAAGGTACAATAGTACCTGATATTTTACCCCCGTGGTTGAGACTGTCTAAGTACAGATCCTAGCCAGTACTTCCCAGGAATTCTCCTGAGTCAACCCCCGGGGGGATTTTGGTGGGGAGGGCGGGTTCTTTTAAAGTAGTCTCTAACTTGTTTTTCAAAATTACTTTTCTATAATTCATAATCCATAATTAAAATCCTAACATGCCTGCAAACATGAGAAAGTGTAACAGGACTTAAAAGCATAATAATCAATATCCTCTTCAAACATGCAATCAAGTTCATAAAAAGTTGACAAATTTCAAACAGCTCTTTATCAAAAATATCCAGTATATTAGAATCTAAGTATCATCAGCTGCTCTAAAGCTTCCTCTACAGTTTTAAAATGCTTCTTCATAAGCTAAGAAATATTCAGCATTTATCATGAAATCTGAGAAGCAAATTCCCTGATTCAGGGTTTCCGCTAGACATTTTGCTCTCCAGTGGGAACTCTGAAACTTCAAAATTTTCCCAACCGGTTTCTTCCTAAATTATAAAAGTTTTGCCAGCCGGTGCGCAAAATCTAGGCAGGGCCGGTGCGTCCTACATTACAAAGAGAAATGGGATTTTTATTTGGTAAAATTAGGGGATTCTCCTTCCTAAGGAATAAAGCTTCTTTTTATTTTCAGTGGAAACTCACAATAGAGATAATTCCTTCTTTCATAGAATAGTGGCTATTCGCACTATGCGCATCGCAAATCCTTTTTAGTAATATATCTTATAGGCTTTCAGTAAAATAGACCTTTTGTAAAGTAGATCCGACTACGGGGAACTGAGATATAATCTTTTAAGAAGTCCCATATAAAACTTCGCCTGAGATTGAATGTTAAATTTAATGACTTAATACCGTACTTTTAATTTTAGAATTATTTGCACTAAATAGTTCTAGAAAAGTAGCACTAGCTTTTAGGAATACTGGATTACTCTTTAGTTATATGATTTTTTTTAATTTGTGCATTATGCAAAATGATAAAAGGCCATTTTTTATGGATTTCTATATATTGCTTTTTTATACCTGAAACAAGATTTCTATATTAAAAAAGCCAAGTCATTTTAATTTATGAATTATAATTTTTTCAATTCAATACGAATGGCATTTTTTTTCTAAATGAATTTTCAATTAGCATTCAAAAATTTAACTTGAATACGTCTTTCTAGATTTCGATCCAAATCTATCTTCCGCAGTGCAAAACATTTCGTACATTTATTTTATTAGAAATGTACGCTCTAATAAAATTTATTTTATTAGAGCGAAAAAGCAATAATTAATAAAACAGTGTTAGATTTAAAGCATGCTGATAAAAACAATGTTGATTTCTATATTGTTATAAAAAATCATTCAGTAAAATGAAAATCAAATGTACATACAGTACTCGCGGCTTATTAAATCACTTCCGTTCCAAACGTATTTAATAGATAGTGCTTTGTGTACTGCAAACAGTGATATCAGTTTTAAATTTTTTAAATAAAATAATGATTAAAAATTAATACTAAACTTTAACTATTTATGCAATTTTGACATTCTTTTTTAATTTCTTATAATTCGGTTCTCGATGAAATTTTACCACTCGTTCTATCTTTGTACGTTTTGAGGTGACAACGGTGTGCTGATGGGGCGGCTCCATGTGATAACTACTGTTGGTTGCGTATTACTTACTGCATATAGAATCAAAACACGTTTATTATAAATCTATGAGAAGCTTTATAAAAATACATAATGACACTGACAATTAATATTGATGTCACAGAAGCAATTATTGTAAGTAAAGTTATTTTCCCCATTATATGAGGATCTTGCTAGCGGCAAGTCTGGTCGAGAGTCTTAAGACGTTCTCATACCTTTACCCTGAAACAATTGGCAGACTTAATTAGTCATGCCCTTCTAATTCTTCGGTTGTGTTTAATGGCTTCTAATTCGTTATAGTTGAAACGATATTAGAGGAGTAACAGGATGGTTAGTTAGTCAGCCCTCTGACTTCGAGAAGCCTTGATGACAGAGACAGTGCAGATCGCTGAAATGTTTTGGTACTGGTTGTGAAGTCATGACTCTCCTAATGTCAAGTGGAGGCGTTACTGAACGAGCAATGTCGTCTCGCACCTTGTAACAGCTGAGAGACTGCAACTTGTGGGAGCCCGCACACATGAATTTCTTATCTGTGTGTGGTAGGCCGCATGCTTCCCCTTCAGTGTTATCGTGATGATGCGTAAAACTCAGAGAAATGCTCATGTTTGCCAGAGTGATTTTGACGAATATTTGTTGCCTGATTTGCAGATTTAAGACATAAATGCTGGTTTCAGAAGGTCAATTAAGACTGAAACCTTGAATGGATATTTTTCAAACTTTTGCGCCACCTTTGAGCACATTAAAAGGGCCATCGTACTGCATCAGTCCCACAACATGAGTACGTGAACATGTTTTTAAATCTTTATGAATAAACACTGTTTTTTGTTGCATGTGATTCAGCTTATTTTGGTTTAACCTGGTACATGCAGCTTCTAAGTTGCTCGATGTATTCACAGAATCAGTATCAGCATTTGATGTATTGAAAAAAATCACCCATAACTATATAGTTCCGCAAGAGTGCAACCGATGCTTTCTTTTGAGAACTATTCTCAGACGAAGCTGCACTTGTTTAAACAAACACAAGAATTTGCGTTTGTCGTTCCTTCTGAAGAGCTGTAGCAGATATCAGTGGTACAATTTTAGAAATTCTAAAAACTTTTTAAGATATTAAACAGTTTCTGGTTTTCTGAAGTTCAAAATTGCTTCTACATTTTCAGGTGAAGGTTTACTACTATTTTTGGTTATTGAATGGCCTAAGAGTTCTACTTGCGGAACGCTGAAAACAAAGACATTTTGAAGTATTTAAGTTTGGAAATGTGTTGTTTATGGAATGTTTCGTTTTCTGGGGATATTAGAATGCCATCTTAGTTCATGGTATAATAAAAATCTAGTCTTAGTAACACTTCGTGCATAAAACTCTGGAATATTTGAGCAGCATCTTTGAGTCCAGAATTTAAGCAAAGAAACTCAAAAAAGACCGAAAGGGATCATTACTGTTCTTTTAGGTATGTACTTTTCACAGAAGATATGAGGATAAGCCTGTGCAATATCTAGAATAATAATTTAGAAAACACTGTTTTGCCGTGAAGAGATTGAACGAAGTCTTGTGTATGTGGAACAGGATATGAATCAAAAGCTGTAACTGAATTAAATGCTCTGTAATCTCCAACTGGTATAACAGCGGTAGGTTTTTTCATGTACTAAAAGTAATGAATACTTGCTTTTAGAAGGTCGACAACTTCCCCATTCTAACATATATTTGAACTTCTTTTTCGTTTTATCATAATAAGTTTCGGGTCGAAGTCATCTTGCTTTTAAGAAATCCCATATAAAACTTCGCCTGAGATCGAAAGTTAAATTTAATGACTTCATATCGTACTTTTAAATGTTAGTATTATTTGCATTAAATAGTTCTAGAACAGTAGCACTAATATGCTTTCCTGTTGGCACAGGAACGTAGGAAATGTCACTAGTTGGCACATCTGTGTCAGCTGGAAATTTCATGTTTGTATGTTTGTCGTATATATGTAATCCGTTGGAAGTGTTTCCTGCTATTCCAAGTATCCATGACTTATATCGGAATAGCGGCCGAATTTAGTTTTCCGAGTGAAAAGTGCATGGAGAAGTACATTTACGAGCATCAGCTTTGAACTTTAGGAACTAAAGCACGGTAACAAAGGATGTCACTTTTCTTTCTGCCTATTAAAGCTTCCGTTCCTACGAAATTCACTATCAGGAAACATTCATCGTCAACCTCTGAAAGGCCTAAATTTGATCTGAGCCTGGTAAAACAAAGCTTTGCGCAACAGACCAACAATATTATATTCGTATTTGTATTCATTTGTTTCAAAAAGAAACTAAGTTTCTTGTCACCTAATTGTAAATTCGATAAAATTTTACGGATTTGCTAAACTTCGAGATCTTGAAATTCCGCGAGTAATCTGTTTTCTAAAACTAGATATTTTTCACTTTCAGGAGGTCTTAAGATATCTGAAACATATGTTAAAGTTGATACTTCTAAATTTTCTACAATATGCGAAAATTTCGTGTTATCACTGGTAATGTCAACTACGTCTAATTGGATTTCACATTGTCTTAGCCATAAAACAATATTTGATTTCCACATGGTAAGTATTTTCAAGGCTACAGTGTGAATTTTTATTTTCGAAAGGAGCATTGCTTCCGATAGAAAAACGAGGGAGAAGAGAATCATTATAACTTCTCTCACTGATATCTGAAGCATCTTAGTTTGCAAATCATCTGAAACTTCTACTTAAAAGCCACATTTTAACTTATTTTAAGAGATTAACCCCCTCTATTGACTATAATATGCATAGCCTCTAGCAGAGCTACCGACTTACTTATCTCCTTCAAAGTGCTTACATTCTCACAAAATTTATTTCTCTATATTATTTACTGAACGTATTTTCTGTAATGAGATTTGAAAGTTTATATTAAATTAAGGAATTAAAGAAAGAGATGTGTTTGGTGCATAACTGTGTAATTAGTAAAGCTATTTTTAGAAGAAAAGAGATATTAGTCTCGAAACATGATTTTGCGTTGTTTCGTTTTTCATTCAGGTCTGTTGCCATTCAGAAAAATATAAGGTATTTATCTTTCAAATTTAGTCTGTCTGTTACTCGTGAATAAACTAAGCTATTTAAAAGCAATAAATGCAATTACTTTTTTCTCTTGAATCTGATTGTTAAAAAAATTGAATTTAATTCATAAGATAGCTAATTAAAAACATTAGATATTTTTATAGAATTATAAAAAGAAAACGCATTGTATACTTTTTCACTTTTCAAATATAGAAAAGATAGATAATGTTCCCATGTTAGTCTGAATGTATGTTTATCTAATATCCTATAAAATATTTCGCTATTCGAGCTGAGCAATGTCTGTTGATAATCTCTGGTGGCAAACTAAACTGAAATTTAAAAGAAGTCTTTCGGGCGAATGCTAAAATCTGAACCTTTTCAGATTTTATTATTTTTACTATTTTTATTATTTTCATTTTGCAGTTCCATTTAGAAAGAAAGTCGATAAAAGTACTTTTTATAATCTATGAATTCTTTTGTTATGGTAAATTAGACGCAAATTCTTGATTTTTTTTCAAACATCGAGGTTTTCTACTTTTGCCAATAACTAGTACTATCTTCTTAACAGTTCTGTCCATATTGCACGTTAATAAAACAGTGATTTACTGTGTTTCACTTTTAAATATCGATATTTGTCCCGGAAATATTCTGCCATGTAGTCCAGTTTCATCTGTATTATAAATTTCAAGCAGCTTATATTCATTTCAAAGTCTAAGTAAAACGTTTTGTACCCAGTTAATCACCTGTATGATAACATGCTTCTTCTCACCATGCAATTTCTGATTAATTATGGTAGATTGCTGTTTCGCTAACTAATGAGGCATATGGCAGTTGATATTAAATTCTCTCCTACGATGTAGCGGATTAGTAAAACAGCTCTAGAAACAAACATTTTTCAGTTTTATATCTTAAAATAATTCTAGAAAAGAGATGTCAACATCTCAAGATTTTTTATCTCTTGAGGCATTTTCATTTTTTATTAGTTCTTCATTAATTGTAATTCCTTGTTTAAGTAAACTGCACAGTGCTCTTTGGAAAATTCTCTGTTTAAATAATGTAGTTTTTCTGTGGCTGCGATTATCAAAACATTAAAATCTTTTAGCAATTTATTTTTTTCTTTCAGGCTGAAGTCTTTTCGCTTGGCATTTCAACAAGTTACAAGTTTAATTTTAAAAAAAATCTTTTCAAAATTAGCATTTCTAGCTAACAGAAATTTCCTTTTCTTAAATGGCGGGCACTAGGCATTTTAGGATTTTACCACAATTAAGACCAGAAGTGGTAGTCATTTAATTATAGAGGCACCGTTACCTCCTATGTGGGGCAGAACATTTATGCCTTCTACGGGATTCGAAACCGGGCCTTTCGGTATCGTATTCGGCTTCCCTAACCACTATACCGTTTGGGTGGCACTAATAGAAAGATTGCTTCACAGGTACAGGGATCAGAGGGTAGCAAAATATTGCTCAAGCCCGTTTTATTGAAGCACTACATACCTGAATGGTAAAGCCACAATCCATAATACGTTAAATATAGATGAACTGCGAAAAGCTTTCATAAGTACAATAAGGATACCCTTGTCACTGACGAATTAGTCTTTTGCCAAACTGAGTTTAATAAACAGCGGTTTTTCTATTGATTTTCTATAGACGATATATTTGTTTTGATTCCTGGAGATTTGAACGTAATATACCAGCGAGTATAACAAGCAGCGAGCACTTTACAGCACTCACCACTTATTAAACTCACTGGTTCATAAACTCAGCTACTTATTAAGTTAAAATTTCCAAGTACCAAAACAAATAGATCCTAATCAATAGAAAAGCCGCAGTTTATTTAACTCATCACAGGAGTTTTTAAAACTAAGATTGGCGAACGACTGTTCATTTCCCGAATATCCTACTTAAACCTATCAAAGCTACCACCCATTCAAATGGCTTATGCCTTTAATCCAAATTAAATTCAAAAGGCTTATGTTTCATAATGATCCCTTAGTAATTCCAGGCAAAAATCGTCATTTACTTCACCTATGATTGGATTGTGCTTCTAGAAATTTTGGGGGTCGCAAGAAGGATGTACTTCTCCATTAGACTGACTGTGATTTCAAATCTGGTTCCAAGTTCCATCAACAGCGATTATTTGAGATAGAAATCTTTCACTTTTGTCATATCTTCCTTTCAGTGATACTGCAACGTTCAGGCATCTCTGTTATCATAACCCATCTACCAAAAAACTGTTCTAAAAAACTTTTGTCAAAAATATGGTATATTGATGCTGGTGAAACAACTGTAGCTTGCGACTTTCCTTGCATAGTGTTAAATTGTTTTTTCCTCTCTGATCTGCAGCAAGTTTCACCCTTCCTCCATTTGTTAATGTTTTAGTTTTTCTGGCCATCCGGCATTTTAATAATCCATGACACGTATTTCATAAAATCTAATATCCCAATGAAAGATTGTGCTATGATTCACTGCCTTCTCACCATAAACTTCAAGTAATACATTGTAAAACTCAACTGGAGTTTACAACATAGATTTTCAGTTTTAAAATATTTTTTGATTTTCTATAGTTACAATATCCCAGACTAGTGCCACAGAAACTTGCAGTATTTCAGACTAAGTTCCATTTCAAAGCCGTGTCACTTCTAAATGCCATACTTTAGAGAACTTTCTTAGGTCACTTTCTTCTGCATGAAACCTGCAACTGCAAATAATGTAAATGAACCCAAGCTGTCTCATTATTAAAGCTTATCAGGATTAATATAGGATTTATTAATAATGCAAAGTGCAAGAATCAAATTTGACTAGAATATTTGTGATCACATCATCAAATCTCAAGTTTTCAAATCAGGTTCTGAGAAAATGCAAAGCGCTCATTGTTTTAAAATTCCACCAGATTCTGGTAGATGCTTTACTAAAATAGAATAGCATCCAGGATCATAACGAAGCACTACAAGTAATTTAGGTAACACTGAAACTTCTACAATCACGTTCTTACTTTAAAAAAAAAAGCTTCTGCTGGAGTCAATAAAACTAATTTTTTCAAAATTTTGAATTAAAATGTTTAATGATACCTTAGATTAGGATTAGAATGATGAAAAAAAAGCACACTTCGAGAATCTCAAAGATTCTAATGTCCCATTATTAAAATAAATAAACCTACTTGACCATTCAGTTTGCATTTAATGAATTAATTGAGTTATTTAAAGAGGCCCACCAGCAGAGTAGTTGCCAAACACTGGTAGTTCGGTCTGAAGTTCGAATTCCGTTGGCTGCATGCGCGTTTTCATGGTTTTCCCCATATGCAACGTGTGTACGAGCAAGTTTCCCTTAGAAAGTCCTCCACGAAAACATCCCTCCCCTTAGGTAGATAGCCCTCGAGGCTTTGCCATAATTAAATAAACCACAGTTATTTAAAGCTAGGTTTGATCACTGTACAAAAAAATTCCTCGTAACTGGCAATATCAAAATAACGGCAATTTTTAAACTTAAATTTAAAGCCTAAATTTAGGCCTATGAGATAAAACTAAAATACATAATGGATTACTAATCTGAATGCTTAAATGTGAAAAACATTTCTGTTATTCTTCTGCCACCCAACATAACAAGCCTTGTAAGATTTACCCTTCTTTGCTATCATAGAGGTATCTTGCTAGGAAACTTGGTGACTTCTTGCACAAAGTGAATAATACCAGCACAAACCCTTTATTATTCATCAAACTCTTAACACAAATGCACATACTTCGTGCTCACGATAACACCGACAACTTACGGTGGGAACCTGAGAATTCTTTAACAATAAATTAAAAGATAAGTAGAAGTGCTGGACTAACAATTTAAAAGTAAGGCTAACTAGACCGACTCGGCGATAGGCTTATTAAATAACCAAAACATGCAACAGCAGCAAGGGCAAAATAGCAATGTATGCGAGGCTAGCGAAATCACTCTGAATAAACTAGTTTAGTCTGCTTTTATACTCTTTTCACTTGACTTTAAATTTGCATCCTGGCGAGGAAATGCGAGGAGAAAATGAGAGGTTCAGATAAGATGCCAAACTTAAAATAATTTGTTATGCAAACTAAGAGAAACCCTACAACCTTCTCCAAATACGTACAGACTACAAACATGAACTACAAATCCCTTTGTGTGTACTAATGTGAACTTTGTCCATGACTTTCAGAAACAGTTCACATTGAAAGATGCCACATTTGTTTTGGCTTTTGCCTGGAAAGATGTCGAGAACATTATGTTGATGTAAATTGTGACCTACAATCATGTTCAAAGGTAACGAGCCGAGTACAAAGATTCTCTTGCTTTTAAAACCCATTCGATGCCTATGTCTAACATCTTTAATTAACATACATGTTCGGAGAAGATTAGTGTTAATGTAAAGGAGGTGCAGACTTGATGTCAATAATTCTATTCCCTCACACTCTCAAGATGATAATGAAATAATCAGACGATGAAGATAAGGATGACATGCAGAGCAAAAAAAATTCATTACATTTGCTAAGAAATGTTCATCTACATGAGCACATGATGTTATGAAGCTTCACTGTATAATTTTAAAATTACAGCAATGATCTCGTAAGCAGACAAGACGTTTCAAAGTTTTATGCGCCAGCATACTAAAAAACTGCAACTTTCATGTGATAAAAAATATGATAATACATAATTTTTATCACATGAAAGTTGCAGATTTTGTTTTTCTGAAACACAAAATCATGTGTGTTTTAATTTACAATAAATGCACGATTTTTGTTATTATTTATTTAATTGTGGTTAACAGATAGAAAACCGATGGACTTAACATGATGCAGTTTCTACATATGGGATTACAAAACATGAACAGGTAAATTCTAGAAATATATATTTAATTATCTGGAACTGGCACTGTCCTACTGCTGCTGCTTAAAAAAGATTCTATTGTATGTTGTTCTTCATGTTAACTGCTTGAGAGAAACTAAATTAATCCTTTAAATAAAAGTATACAAAAAATAATAATTTATTTAAAATTTTTCTTTCTCAAACAAAAATCCTTCTTCAAGATGGGCTATCCTACATCACTTATTTTATTCCTTCAAGGAATGCATACAAATTAAATATAAATTAAAACCATTGGATCTACTTTTCAACCAAGTGCATTATATTCTTCACACAAATTAAAAACTTTTTACATTATTGTCTTCATAAAAGCCATTACCTCTTTCAACTTTATTTTATTTTAAAACACCCAACAATAGTAAATGAAGAAAATATAAGGAAGGGGGAAGCCTCCTTTTTTTTTCTGAAAAAGTTCACTTACATCATAAAATAATTTTAAATCTGTATTTCATAGACTTTTACTTTCCCAAATATAGACAGGAAAAATGAAAACTATATACAGTTAGGTTATTTGAACATGGCAAAGCACATAAGGCTATCTGCCTTATGAGAGGGATATTTTTGTGGAGTACTTTCAGAGGGAAACTGGTTCATATTCACATCACACATGAAAGAAATCATGAAAACCAACCAAACAGCTAGCCTATTTGCATGGGTCAAACTACCAGCATCAGATGTTCTTAACTACTTGACCAATAGTGTTGCATATCCACTGGTGTGCAAAAATTAAGGACGAGACGGTTTTTTCAATATAACTTTGTACAAAAGCTTTCCAAATCAACACATTTAATACCGTAAGATCCCCAATATGTAAGGACATGAGTAATGTAAGCAACACTTACTAAAAGAGAAATCAGAGGGATAAAAAGTAGCTTTATTGAAAATGTAGCATGGAGCGCAATGCGACTGAAGGCTGAAACATCCCTGTGATGGGTGTCCAGCAAGAAACATCCGGTCTTTAATAGGGGATATGATCTATCCTGACTACTAGGCAGGTTTCACATCATTTGTGCATGCTGAATATGTGGTTGTTAATGAGCTGTTGAGACTGTTGAGACACTGCTGCTCGTTCCTCTTGTAGCACCAATCGCAGTTTCGGAATCATTACTGGCGATAAGTTACGTGCTGCCACGGGTCTCCCTAGTAAGTTCCGTACATGCTTGACGGGATTTAGATCCAGAGACCTTGCCGACCAATCCATGTGTTCAATATCTTCACTCTCCAACAGCTCTTCGACAGTAACTGTGCGATGAGGTGGAGCGTTGTCGTCCAAGAAGAGGAACTGAGGACCCATAGCCCTTGTGAAAAGACGCATGTAAGGAAGAAGAACCTCGTTACAATAGCAGTCCCAGGTGACGAACCTCCTTGGGAGATATGAAGGTCGGTCCGGCTACCAAGCATTATGTCTGCTCGAACGAGAACTCCGCGACCTCCAAAACAGTCCCTTTTGATGATGTTGAAGGGGTTATTGCGTGTTCCCCGCTCTGTCCAGATGTGTATGTGTCTAGAATCGCAACTCAGACTAAATCTGCTCTCATCTGTAAAGAGTACTCGTCCCCATTCATTGTCTCTCCAATTCCGGTGTTCCCGGCACCACAGAGAACGCCTTCTCCGATGGGCAGGCGTTAGAGGTACACACCGTACAGGGCGTCGTGCAAACAGACCACCACCGTGCAGTCTTCTGGCCACGGTAAAACGCGATATCGGTCGTCCAGTCGCCTGTGTCGTGTGTCTAGCGATTTCTCCCGCTGTCTGCCGCCTGTTTCTTCTGGCCTGTAAGGCAATATACCGGTCATCTGCGGGTGTGGTTCCTCGTGGACGACCACTACTAAACCCCCGGATAGCTGTTCCTGTAGTTTGAAATTGTCTCCAAAGTCGTGAAACGATGCTGTGAGCAATTCCGAACTCTGCAGCCACACTTGTCACACTGCGGCCTTCCTCCAGCTTCCCAATGATTCGACCTCGGGTAAAAGCATCCAGATGTCGTCTAACAGATTGATTATTCGCCATTTCTCGCTAACGCAGCAACTCGGTGTAATTTTAACTGGTATACGGCGTGCAATCTCTTTGCCAGAAATACTGATCTTACACCGACAACATGCTTTATACTACTCAGACACTCCCCCATTACGTCTACCTGCATATCTGCGCATGTGCTACCGTACATCACCTTACTTAATCTCCTGATTGGTCTTTCTGTCCGTTCTGCCTCTTCGTTCAGCTGATATGCTAATTTTTCGACTTCGTCCTTAATTTTTGTACACCAGTGTATTTATATGAAACCACATTAATTACATAAAAAAAATTAATTTGTTACTAGCAAATCTTTCTTTCTATTCAAAATCTGAGTCATTACTTTTAAAGCAATATAAATATGGAACTGCAGCTCTTGAGTTTTCCTGAATTCTAACATGTAGTTCTGTCATAAAATCTGGGCACCTAATATATTACAAAAATAATTACACTCTATGAAACTGTAATCAGTGTTTATACAATTAGCATCACTTTAACAATCATCTCTTAGTTTTGAACAATACATTTATATTAGGAGATAGACAGCAGTTTTATAAAAGTACATTCATAATTCATAAACTGAATTCACTAAACAATGTAAATTAGTACAGTTACTGTTATATGTTTATTTAATTTTTCAAGTATACAAGAATTATTAGACGTATGCAATATTTTTTATGGTATGCTATATAATATTTTTATAATATACAGCTAACAAGAATGATTTCAACATCAGTATGGATAATAAACTATTTCTTGACCAAAAGAATGTTTTTAATTAAAATTTCAAAAACGTTTATATTTTCAGTCATATAAAAATTTCATAAATTTATAATCAATAAATAAAGATCTTTTTGAATTGAGAGTTATAGAAAAAATACCTAACTTTGTTTCTATTTTTATTGCACATTAAATTCATTCCATAAAATCTTGAAAGCTTTTCTGACCTAGCTGAATGAATAATTCAGTTTTGATAGCAATAAAAGGATTCTTAAGCTTCAGGAAAACCTGAAATTAATGTAAATTTTGTGTAAGGTGTAAAATAATGAAGATTTTTAATTATTTAAAATAAAATAAGCCAGTTTCAAATTACAAAGTAACAAAAACATACTTCTAGTTCACATAATATATATTACACCTTTATAGATATGACCTATTTTCATAACCACATACAGAGGTTCAATGTTTTGAAGTATTTAATGTATATGCTGTGAGTTTTATTTTAATACTCTGAGTAAAACCATTAAATAAGGAAAAAAGCTATTATGTTGCTAATTTAATGGTTTTAATTTATTAGTACTAGTATTATTATTTTTTTCCCTTTTTAAACTACCATAATCAATGAATATATGTATGAAATCATTAAAGAACAATTTCTACATACATTTGTTCACTTTTTCTGATTTATCAAATAACACATTCATATTTCCAAAAATAGAATAAATATTTTTTTCTGGTGTTTTTTGAAAATTATTTGAAGTTACACATAAGACAACTATTTTAAAACTCTTCAGCAAATTTCGTGACATTCCGATGAGAACAAAATTATCATTATTCAGAAAACACCCGAATAAAGAATTCAGTTGAGAATTTTAGGCTGATTAATGAAAAGCATTTATATTTTTATCAATAATGCATAGCAGTCCAGTTCAGCATAACTACAAACACTGAAACATCTTGCTGTGTAAAAGCAGTGTTATTAATAAGAATGAAAAAATAATTTACCAAATGTACAAAAAATTAAAACTTCAAATGTTAATATAATTATAGTACTTTGTATAATTCACCAAAAAAAGTAGTTTTAATTAAACAGTATTTTAATAAAATTTCTTTTTCAATTTAATTACATGTTCACATCTGAATAAAATTGAATTTGCTTTGAAATCTCTTTTGTTATACCTGTAATCACAACTTAATGTACTTATTTTTGGAAGCTCATTTATAACTATATTAAAAATTCTCTGCTATGAACTAAGAAAATTTTCAATTTATCTGTAGAATGTTTTTTCAATTAGTATGCTCACAGCAATGAAAAATGCACAGAATTCCATAAAGCTGCAATATAACTGGGATATTATGAGAAACGGGGTAGACGAACTCAATTATGAAGTATTTTCACTGAATAGCT
This sequence comes from Stegodyphus mimosarum, assembly GCA_000611955.2. Lineage (NCBI taxonomy): Eukaryota > Metazoa > Arthropoda > Arachnida > Araneae > Eresidae > Stegodyphus > Stegodyphus mimosarum. The sequence continues at coordinate 14,203 of KL817023.1, forward strand.
GGATAACGGTACCCTGTTTTAATGGTGCTAGCACTAAAATGTTGGCCTTGGCATAAAAATACCACTATCTTCAAGAAGATTAATTTTCTATTTGAAAACATGAATAGTGCAGCACTCTTTCTTTTGTCTTGCCTCATTAACCAGATTGGAATCTTTATACTAAAAAATGACCAAGTACTTCTTAAGCATGATTTCAAATGTTAGTTTTTCTTCAGTTCTATATTTTTCACCAATACATATAAAATGAAATGCAGTAATTGTTTTGGAGATATTTTTTAAAGCAAATGTAACAAAAATATATTGATTTTATAAATATTTACAAAAATGAAATCAGAATAAAGGAATTCTAATAAAAATACATTTTATGAAAACTTTTTCTTTAGATAATACAAAACACATGAAAATACAGAATTTTCAATTATATGTCTGATAATGTATACTCTAGAACGAATTTCAGCACAATATACTTGGCTTTTTAATGGGATAATGAAAACAGAAAGCACATTTGAATTAATTAAATTTTACAGCAGAAAATCAATGTATATAAGAATTTATTACATGTCACATCATGCTATTATTTGGAAGGAGAATTACATATTGAGAAAATAAAGCATTATTTGGTAAAGCATCTGGAAACTGATTTGGTATTATTAATGGCTGTGAAATACCATTTTCTGAAATTGGATTTAACATGACTGTGGACTTAGGATTTGAGGTCTGAGTTGCTTGAGATTGCATTGGGGTTTCAGGCACTTTTCCACCACATATATCAATCCATTCATTTATTCCCCTCAGAAGAGAATTTAATGATTTTTTATTCAAGTTGCACTTATTAGATCGAATCTTTTTGTATAAGACATGAGTCTTTTTAAGAACACTTTCAAAAAGTTCAGAACAGTCCTCCGTATTTTTTTCTGCAATGTCATCCATAGATTCATCTACAGCAACTTCATCTGAAACAGGATAGGAAAAATGTGGAGTTAACAAGTTCCACACAACAGCATGAATATGTGGACAGAGACTGCCATTAATTAAATTGTGAACACAATTGCAAGTGAACATATGTATACAAATATCACATTCTTCACATCTTAAATTACAGTGTTCAAGGCAAGTCGTCATTTCATGACTTACATAAAAATTCTCTTCCTTTGATCGAATTGACCACAATTTTTCTGAAACAGCATGTATATCACTACTGAGTATTTCCAAACCTAAATTGTGACAAGCATTTATACTTTCACGGGCTAAATTAATTTTTTCTTCATCAATTGAATTTGAAAAACGATCCAGCATCTTGTCTCGGACAAATTTCATCAAAACAAATATAAATTTATTTAGTTTTGTTTTCTTTCCTTCTCGACAACAGTATCGCAATATACGATACATGATTTCCAAATGAATGTCTGTACTTAAATTTATATCTTTGCGATAGCAACAAGCCCACATCTCCAGATTACATCCAAAATGTTGCTCAATTAATTTGCCCAAATCTTTAGTTTGGGGATCATTTAAAAGTTTTTCCAGAAAATTTTCAAACATTACAGAAAATACTGTTTTATCTTGACATTCAAGAAGAATTCTCATAGTTTTATATACATCACTTCTTTTTTCTGTATTACCTTTAAAAAGTTTAAGTTGTCCCCTGATTCTGTTATCTACATACCACATACCCCATAAGCATTTTGCTTCATCGTTCATCACTTCTCTCCATGTATCATAAAATAAGGGAACATTCTCTGATATAAAATAAGTTGCAGATAAAGGTCCAGCAGATTGTTTAATGGCATCAAAGAACTGAGTTATTACAGATTTATCAACTTTACTGCTGATGCAAAATGCAGCTGGAAAAGCAAGATCATATTCATCCATGACGAAAAGCACCGTGAGGTAAAAAGGACCACCTCTTCTACGAAACAAGGAAATTACACAGACTACTTTTTTACTTGAAGTGAGGAGTATATGTTTTTGGAATTCAGTCATAATAACCAGCAAAAACTCATCTTGTTTTTCAACTCCATTAATAAAATCTTTGTGTCTGTATTCCAGGATGGGAGAATTTTGTATTTGGTAACAAAGATGAACCCAATGGTCAACACTTTCAGCATCGTTTAACTCACTGTTATATGCTTTACAATTATAAGCACTTTTGATGTTACGGATATCTTTCCTTTTTAAAAAATGTAATTGAAAATGATCCTTAGTTGACTGAGAGTCTCGTATGCCATCGAGTAATTTCTCAAATGAAATTCCTTTAGAGACATTTTCTGTAAAAAAAACAAACAAACTATTAATTGTGTATTGGAAATATATATTAAAAAATAAATAAATATCTGTCATTTAAACTATTTGCCAAAGAGAATACATAATGCACTGATTTTTCTCAAATTCATAATTATACAAGATCTTAAACTGAATAAATATGCAAGAGTTATAGCACACAGTTAGAACATCAAGTCTAAAATTTTAGCAATATTCATTTTATTTTAATTCTTCCATTTGCTACATGCACCAACAACTTTGTTAGCAATTCACTCAACCTCAAACCAGCAATATGCAGTTCAAATCGAGTTGGCATTAACACTTTTATGGGTATCAACAATTCTTTTACTCTGATCTTATTTAGAATATATATATATAAGATGTTTAAGATATTGCTGCATGCATACATATTCATAATAGATTGATTGCACACAAGTCCAATCATAGATTAATAAAATTTATTTTATCAAAAGAAGCACTTCAAAGTTCTGAAACTTTCCACAAAAATACTGCTACAGTTCTTCACAATATCACAGAGCACAATCAGCAGTGACACTTCAAACTACTAAGAACGTTAAACACAATGCAATGCAAAGCATATCTAAAAGGTGAAGCTTTCAATACTCCAAAGCTAACTCGCGTGGAACTCACAACAACAACAACTGACAGCAGATGCTCTCTCTGATCTTATATAGTTTTCATAGGACCGCCAAGATATTTCAAGACTGCTTATCGAAATTACTGAAAGGCATATGAGGGCTAAATTACAGTCACAGCTACACTGAACATCAATTACAGTTTTTTAATTACTACACCTATTACAGTGATATGGGGACAGAACCAATATGTCACCACGTTTGGCGACTTCTAGCCAAAAATTAGTCACCAAAACCATTGCCTGCTTGACGATATCTTTCTACATTATCGAGACAGCCATTTATGCAATGTTAAAAATCTTGCCTCTATATTCTTGTTTTTTTGGCAAGCTTTGCTTCTTTAGATTTTCATATTACATTATACAGTACAACTCCAATTATTCGAGTCATTGTCTCATAGTACAGTTCAGTTATTGGCTACAGTACTGTTGTCAGCCGCCAGGTGGTTGGCCTGGACCAGTCAGTGTGTCGTTGACCTGCTACAGTACTGTGAGGATACTCTTTCACATCAGTGCATTGTCTTGCTTGTGAATGTGTTTCATCATTCACCATGGCTTCTAAAAAAAAACGTGTTATGCTACCATTTGTGGATAAACTAAAAATTATAGAGCAATCAGATAAAGGAGTTAATGGGTAAACATTTGGCTGAGATATATGGTGTTGGACAACCAATGATGTCAGACATTAAAAAGAGCAAATTGTGTGTGATTTGTCAAATCATGGATTTCAAATTCTAAATGAGGATGAACTTACTGAAAGTGTGAGAGAAGAAAGTGTTGAGGAAGAAGATGACCTTAATGTCACAGTTGAAGCAGAGATGGGACCATCAGCTAGTGAAACATTTGCCAGCCTTGAAACTGCAATGAGTGGATGGAGCATCAGCCCGAATGTAAACATATGCAACTTCTCATTGTCAAACGGATGCATGACTTGGCTGCCCGAAAAGGATGAAGACACTCAAACAGCTTACTTTGACCGAAATGTTTAGCAAGCAATGACTTTCAACATTTGCATGTGCTGTACAGTACACTATATAACATGAATGTAAAAGTGTTGCCGTTTCATTTTAATTAATTAAAATCTCTTTTTCCTTAAATATAGTTTTTTTATCCTATTTTCAACATACAGTAATTAATTAAAGTGTACATAGAATTTTTCTTTCGAAAAAAAAATTATCCGAATTTTTGATTATATGGGGTCCAGTTCCAAATGATTTGGATAATTGGGAGTTCTACTGTACAAAAGAAATAACACAATTTCAAATACAACTGCACTAAAACCATTTATCTATGTGAAAATTTGTAACATTGGCCCTTTCCCAAAGACTCCAAATTCCAGGCAGTACAATCCCTGGACAGGAAGCCATACTTACAAATAAGGCAAATCAATGTATAATACTAATAGAATTGCAGTAAATAACAAGTCAAACACTAAAATCAATAAATGAATACATAAACTTACAAATTTAGAAACAAGTGGGGCCATGGTCTTACACTATTTACATTAAATATAATATGGGGACTACTCACTGTGGCCATATAATGAATGACTTTAGGCTTAGAATTCAGTAAGTAACGGATCCGAACTACGACATTGTTCAGCCTGCTTAGAACTGTGTAAGGACCATCCCAAGGTTAGTGTAGTTTAGGATAAGAATCCTTTCCATTGAATCAGATTCCACAACCACACCTTGTCATCTTCGTTGAATAGATGTCATGTAGCTCTCAGGTCATACTGGGTCTTCTCCATTGCCAAGTTGTCTCGCTTTTGTGCAAAATTTTGCGTCACTTTAAACTGTTCCTGGTTCCTGGAGATCTTGGATGTACTCCTCAAGCAATGAAGGTGCATCCAGAGGGGGACCAAGCAGGAAAACAAAAGGCAGACAAAGGTCACGACTGAAGAGCATTTGAGATGGGGAATAGCCAGTTGTTGTGTGTGTACGAGTTCATTATAGACTGAATGCACTCGAAATTACTTGAAGGCATATGGGGGCCAAATTACAAGTTACAGCTACAGATAACATCAATTACAGTTACTCAATTACCATACCTATTACACTGATACAGGAACCAACATTTCGGCAAGTTATAATTGGCAATAAAAAAAAATTAGTCGCCAAAACTGTTGCCAGTTTGGATTGCTAAGTTGGCAGGTTACTCAATGTTAAAGTCTTGCCCCTGTATTCTTGTTTTTCCGGCAAGCTCCTTTAGATTTCCATTTACATTATACAATAAAATACAACAATTTCACAAAATAATAAAAAGAAATACAAGTTTCACATGCAACTGCACTAAAATCATCTATCCAGGTACAGAATTTGTAACAATATTATACAAACAGCTATGTAACATAAAAATTTCATTAAAAAAAATTTTTTTTTTCCATAAGTAACAACAAACATCCTGGTAATTTTGTTAAAGCCTCTATACCAGAAATTGAAAGCATGAATAATACTGAGAAGCTGCTCTGAATTGTTTAAATATCTGATGAAAGTTTTAATACCTGATTGCTTGAAACAAAAGCTGTGATTTGATTCTCATGCAAGACTTATATTGTATGTGTGTGTTTTTCCCCTCCCATTCTTTGTGAGTAAAATATTGGGTGCCCCTTGGGTAAGAGTCAGCAAAGTACTAATAATAAGAAATATTAACAAGAAGATTATAAGGGCAATTTTTGATAGCAAACAAAAGGTGTTTGTAAAGTGAATGACATACTATTCATGAATGCATGGTTTGAAAATCAGAATAATATTTGTTTTGTAACTGGATTAACTACAAAAGAAACATTCAATACAATAGATTCTGACTGTGTCGCTTATTTCTAGATTACAAAATTATCAACAGTTAAGAACACTCATTATATACCTTTTTTGATTAAACAGCAGATCACTATAAATTAAGATTATTATAATTACTATAAATCTAATGAATTACTAAAGATTACTATAAATCTTTATTGTACCATTTAAATACGAAAATTAGGATGAGACAACCAAGTTTAATGAAAAACTTCTTTTATATCATGCATTATGACTAAATTATCTAAATTACACCACAAAATTTTTTCTACTCCTATGTTCTGCACATCCAGCACTTTCGCACAATTACTTATAGAGTCATTAGTTTTTTTTTTTTTAAAGCAGAAGACTTCAGAAATGAGCAATGTCTTTGACAGGACTAGAACCAGAACCTCTTGCATACGCGCCGAATGTGCTATCTTTATACCATGAAAACATGCTGCAAGGAGGGAGAAAATACCTTATAAACATAAAAAGAATCCTTGTAGTAAAAGAGGTTGGATCAGCTTTAAAATTATGAATATAACCAAAATGCCACAAATATAAGCATTGTCACCTTCTGAGATATCCTATTCTTCTCCTTTAAAACTAACATTGCACTTAAGTTATGTGTGTTGATATTATAACAGAAAACTTTATTGCTAAAATGCATTCACATTTTATTATTCACATCATAAAAGAGTTAAAGTCACATGTAAAAGCCAGAAATCAGAAGACAAAATATCCACAAAATTCCTGTCACATCACTGACACTTATTCTTCAGTGGCTGTTCACTTTAACATTGTTAAAACGTTGTTATATATATTTTGTCTGTTACTTTTCTAAAAAATCTTTTCCTTTTTTTAAACTTTTTTTATTGTTGTCATTTACTATTTTCTGAACTTTGTCATGCAAACATTTAAAAGCCACTTGGTTACAGACTCTCCTTCTGGTTCATATAACATCTTCGCAAAGAGTCAGCAATATATTTTAGTTAACCTCATCTCTGGATAGGTGTTACAGCTTGGTAATCTTGAAATGCACAGTTCATAAGCACATAAGGCTGAGCTGAGGTTAAGGCCCAAGAACTTCATCTGGCTCAGCTGGGCTACAAATGTCATATGAAGTGAGTGAACGATTGGTGATCACTAAATAAGATCCTTCATGTCCTGGAACTTTTTTTTTCTGCTAATAGGATATGACATCCCCATACCTATAGGGGCACTGGTTTGTACAAAACTTTTTGTCACTGATGATTTCTTTGACTGGTGTTTCATCTGTCTTGCTTCTGTTCAACAAGGTCTTTAGTCTCTGCAAATGAATGGGTAAATTGTTTAAGATATGGGCTTATCTCAACCACAAAGTTATTGTTATCAATTAGTGCTCTCAGATTGTGGGATTAAAATGACACAGAATCTTGATAATTCTTTGAAACTTCTCAGAATTGGGATGATTCATTTAAAACTGCATAGAATCAGGGCGATTCCATTCAAATTTCACTAAACTGGGTTCATCCAAATGCATGTGAGGAAATCACACTTACGTGGAAAAGGGTACGTGTCTGCAATAATAGTGGCATTTAGTTTGCGACAGTTGGCGCAATGCCTTATGCTGCAGTTTGGTTCAGGGACCATTACAACAGTACCTGCATATGGAGATTCATATTCTTCAATTAAACTGTTATCCAGGAGAACATTTGATTTTTTTCCAGCAATTCTCCTTTTGCAGGATTTATTCTATAAGGAGATTCTGTAACTGGTGGACTGTTTCCAGTATTAATACAATTTTCACTATATGGCATTGGGTCTCCCCTTGGTTCGAAATAATTATTGATTTCTTTTAGTAAGTGATTTAGTTAAGTACATTAGTCTGTATTTATATGTTTACCCTCATCACTTTGAAGATTCACTAAAGAGGACATTTCAAAAACTTTAACCGAATTGGAAGTTTATGCAATTCTTTTCTGACAGTCAAAAATGAATGCAGAATTTTCAATCTTGGAGTCAAGATTTGGTTGTTCTCAATTGGGTTAATCATTCGGGTCCTGCATTGGGCTGCCAATTTATAGGAAAAGCCATAAATCTAAGTATTGTTCCTGTTCCGAACTTGTAACTTGATCGTTTGGCTGACGGAGCACTTTCCCATCGCATTTTTGTTGCTGTGCATTTCTCGTATTAATCTGTAAAATCTGGCAACTGGAAAGTAATGTTGAGTCTCTGCTAATTGGCAACTTGTCTATTCCACTGCGCAGCAGATGAACGCTGACTCGCAATGTACTCGCTCTTGTAACATTTCCTACGCTGTAATAAAAAATAATTAAATGATATCGTTGGTAACGCATTTCTTCCTACGCTAAATTACGCACGCTACCTACGCACATTTTTTGGTCCGTCGAGCCGGAGAAGAAACTAAACCTTGGATTAAACGCTATCGGTTTGCAACCAAAAGTCAACAATGACCATGGATATCACAACTTTAAATCGCAAACGTGGAAACATCAAAGGACAGTTAACAAGGATTTCAAATGCTATAACAGCCGCAAAAAAGCAAACTGAACTAGATATCGCGCAGCTACAAGCTCATTTGGATACCGTGGTAAATATTCATGAAAAGTTCGAAGTGCTGAAAAACGACTACTACAGAATACTCGCGGATGATGAGTTTGAAGAAGCGGAAGCTTTGCTGTCTGAAGTGGACGAGGATATTGAAAAATTAGAGGTAAGTCTAAAAACCTCTATTAATAAACTTAAAAGTTATGAATCTGTAACAAATCAAAATAGTGACAGCCCTAAAAACGAAAGTTATTCTGTATGTAATGATCAATTTAAAAGGGCTTTAGTAAAACTGCCAAAAATTCCTCTTCCGAATTTTAGCGGAAAATTTGAAGAATGGAATTTGTTTAAGACTCAGTTTAATAGTTTAATCAAAGAAAATCCGGAACTTTCTGAAAATGAAAAGCTCCATTACTTACGCGGGGCTTTGAAAGGAGAAGCCAAATCATTAGAAACATCAGACGATAACTTTTCTTCACTTTTTAAAGCTTTAGAACAAAGATACGAGAATAAAAGAATAATTGTAGACTGTCACATTAAAAACATTCTAAATACTCCATCAATAAACCATGAATCGGCTAAAGAGCTTCGCATAATGTTAGACAATATTAAGAAAAATCTTAGATCGTTAAAAATCTTAGATTTCGCAAGAGATAAACTATCGAATGTTCTATTATTAAATATTGTTCTTGACAAATTAGATCGCGAAACACGAAAACAGTATGAGCTAACACTAAAAGATAATGAAGTACCAGATTTTGATACATTTTTGGAATTCTTAGAAAGAAGATGTCAAATTTTAAATAGCATCAGTGCTAACATTCCATCTAAATTTAATTCGGAACGATCGAAATCTCTTTTGGTTAAATCAAATAAATCACCTAAATTGTGTATCGCTTGTAAATTGCAACCGCATGCATTGTATCACTGCGATAAATTTAAACAAATGAAATTATCTGAACGAGTGAGTTTGGTCAAAAAACATAGGCTTTGCTATAACTGTCTTAGCGAATTTCATTTATTATCTCAGTGTAAATCGAACAGTGTTTGTTATATTTGTAAGAAAAAATCCGATCATCATACATTGCTACATGCATATTCGGCGCCGCTGACGAATTCCAGTGCTCATGGCGTAGACATGACGGGGACGTTAGAGCTTCAGGAACCAAATCAACAAAACATAAATTCGTCAAGGTCAATTGATTCGCATCCGCCAGAAAATGGTCGTATATCTTTCTTCTCAAATGGAAATAATAAAAGTGTTTTGATAAATACTGTAATAATTTATATCAGAAATTCAGCTGGTGAAAGCGTACCGTTGAGAGCGATCTTGGATTCGGCCTCTGAAAGTTCATTTATGACTACGAGAGCAGCCGATGCGTTAGGTTTGAAGAAAGAAAAAATAAACGTTCCGATAAGTGGATTAAATGACACACCGCTGAACATTAAGAAAAAAGTTTCAGCTTATTTATCGAATGAAAGTAATGATTCACATTGGGAAATTGACTTACTAATTGTGCCTAACATTACTAATTTCACACCCTCCAAAAGAATTAATGTTTCGAATTTGTACATTCCACGGAAAATCAAACTTGCTGACCCATTATTTTTCGTTCCTCAAAAGGTCGATATTCTGTTGGGTGCTGAATTATTCTTCTCAATTTTGAGAGATGATAAAATAAAATTGGGAGAAAATTTGTTCTTGCAATCAAGCTGTTTTGGCTATCTTGTTTCGGGTAGTATTTCAGACAATAATTTGTGTTATACACCAAAACACTGTTTCTTGTCTAAAAATTTAGAAACTCTCAACAAAACCCTCACAAACTTCTGGGAAATAGAAGAAGTAGAACCACGCAAAATTTGTAATGACGAATTAAATTATTGCAAAGAACACTTCGCGAAAACACATTATAGGAAACCAGACGGTAGATACGTGGTTGAAATGCCACTCAAACCAGAATCTTCGGAAACAATGTTAGGAAATTCTAAAGAAATCGCATTGAAAAGACTAGATCAGTTGTGCACACGCTTGGAACGTAATCCTACCTTAAAAACACTTTACGTGGAATTTCTTAATGAATATGAAAGTTTGAATCATATGGAGGAGGTGAAAGAAGATACACTTATAGATGAAGGGTATTATCTACCACACCACGGCGTATTGCGTCCCACCAGCAAAACAACTAAACTACGCGTGGTCTTCAACGCGAGTTCGAAAACGTCAAACGGGCATTCCTTAAATGATTTATTGTGCAAGGGAGGAGTGCTTCAAGAAGACCTCTTCTCGATTCTAATTAGATTTAGAAAACACATTTTCGCCTTTACTGCTGACATCAAACAGATGTTCAGAATGATTGAAGTAAATCCTTCGCAAACTAAGCTTCAAAAAATCTTATGGAAAGACAGCAAATTCGCACCGATTAAGGTTTACCAATTACGAACTGTAACGTATGGGACAGCGTCCGCCCCATACTTAGCCACTAAAGTTTTACAACAAATTGCCTTAGATGAGGGAAAGGACTTTCCCTTAGCTTCAAGAGTAGTTCTTCAGGATTTCTACATGGACGATTGCCTTTCTGGTTCCTCAGAATTCAACGAGTTAGAAAAACTTATGTCAGAATTAAAACAGCTTCTCCAAAGGGGAGGAATGACTTTGCACAAGTGGTGCAGTAATAAGGCACCATCCACTGAACTGCAAGAGTTTACGCTTGATCGAAATTCGGAAGAAATAATAGTTAAAACGCTAGGAATGTTTTGGAATAGTTTAAGTGACTCCTTTACGTATAAAGTAAGCATAAGCGCTAATCCTAACTTCACCAAGAGAGATGTACTATCTCAAATAGCACGCATCTATGATCCACTCGGACTCTTGGGTCCTGTTATTGCTAAGGCAAAAATCTTTATGCAGCAGTTATGGTTGCTTAAGCTAGATTGGAACGAAACACTACCTCCAGATATTGCCGAACAGTGGGAAAACTTCATTAGAACACTACCACATTTGGAATACATTCATGTGCCAAGATGTTTTTTAAACACCGATACCAAGTTGGTAGTACTTCAAGGTTTCTCAGACGCATCTTCAAAGGCCTACGGTGCAGTGATATACATCCAAACTGTGTCCAGCACCGGTGCAGTAAACAGTACACTTCTTTGCAGCAAATCACGCGTTGCCCCTACAAAATTCATTACAATTCCACGTCTAGAACTTTCTGCATGCCTTCTTCTCGCAAAACTAACGGAAAGGGTCCTAACAGCTGTTAAACTTCAAATAGACTCTGTGAAATTGTACTCTGATTCTACAGTAGCCCTGGCATGGATCAAGACTCCTTCAAATCTGCTTAAAACATTTGTAGGCAACCGAGTATCACAAATCCAGCAGATATCTAAAGACTTCGAATGGCATCATATTCCTTCAGAGTTCAACCCAGCAGACTTAATCTCCAGAGGACTGGACGTCAAAGCACTTGCCGCTAGTGAACTTTGGTGGAAAGGACCAGACTTTTCAAAATTAAATTCAGCTATTCCTCAGACTTTACAAAATGCCAGTAGTTCAACTGACAAACTTTATACTGATGAACTCAAGACTGTTTCTAAAGTGACATTAAGTTTAAATAATGACTCTTTTTTTGATAGCTTACTTAATATCACTAACAATTTTCATAAATTAATTAGAATTTTAGCTTTTATTTTTAGATTTTGCAGAAGGTGCAAATCTCTTAAACCGCATACAGGAGAACTCACATGCGAAGAATATGAAGGAGCAGAAAATTATCTGCTAAAACACATACAGGTAAAGTATTTTCCCGCGGAGATATCAGCTTTAGAAAGGGGATCTTCAGTTCCACCTACGAGTAAGCTTAAATTTTTGAATCCCTTTTTAGATCCATCCAGTGGATTAATAAGAGTTGGTGGTAGACTCTCACATTCAGATTTAAATTTCAATCGTAAACATCCAGTTATTCTGCCAGCTGGAAATAAACTAGTAACTCTAATATTTCAATACTATCACAAGCGAGATTTTCACGCAGGTCCTCAAGCCCTACTAAATACTATTCGTTTTAAATATTGGCCACTTGGTGGTAGAAGTACGGCACGAAAGGTTGTCCATGAGTGTGTGGAATGCTTCAAGAATAAACCAATTCTTGCAACCCAGATTATGGGAGATCTTCCCTCAGAACGAGTAACGCCTAGTTCCCCATTTTTAAATGTAGGAATAGATTTATGTGGACCCTTTGAAATTAAATACAAAGGCCAGAGAAAGGGTACCTTTCAAAAAATCTATGTAGCTATATTTGTATGTATGGCGACTAAAGCTGTTCACATGGAATTTGTGTCAGATCTTACTTCAGAAGCTCTAATTGCTGCCTTAAAGAGATTTTTTGCACGACGCGGCAAGAGTTCAATCATTTTTAGCGATAACGCAACTAACTTCACTGGAGCTTCTGCAGAGTTAAAACGTTTACATAAATTAATGTTAAACAGTGAAGACATTTCGAGCCTGTTAGCCTCAGAAGGTATCACGTGGAAATTTTTGCCTCCTAGGGCACCCAATTTCGGCGGCCTTTGGGAGGCGGGTGTAAAGGCCTTCAAGTACCATCTAAAGAGAGTGGTAGGTTCCGCTAAGCTAACTCTAGAAGAATTTCTAACAGTAATGGTTCAAATCGAGGGCATCCTCAATTCGCGGCCGCTCTCACCCTTATCTACCGACACAGATGATTTTCAAGCATTAACTCCTGGACATTTTCTGATAGGGAAACCGATAAATGCTATCCCAGAACCAAATTTAATTGACAAAAGAGATAATCTTCTAAATAGGTGGCAGAGGACTCAAAAATTAGTTCAAAACATCTGGAAATGCTGGCAAAATAGCTATCTAAGCCATCTGCAACAACGCTCTAAGTGGGTGCTTAAAAAGCCAAATATAACTCCTGGCATGCTAATTTTATTAAAGGACTCTCAACTTCCCATTTGCAATTGGTCTTTGGGTCGAATTATTAAGGTAATCCCAGGGTCTGACGGAAATGTCAGAGTTGTAGACGTACGCACACCAAAGGGTGTTTTTAGAAGACCAATTTCAAAAATTTGTATTTTACCCATAATGGATAACTATATTTCTACTTTTGGATAATTTATTTATTCTCATTGATTTATTAATTAGAGTATTTGTTGTATGTAATGTTGTTATAAGTTTGTATTCATACTTTGTTTCTTTAATTTTGAAATAATGTAATATTTCAACGCCGGGCGGGATGTTCCGTACTTGTAACTTGATCGTTTGGCTGACGGAGCACTTTCCCATCGCATTTTTGTTGCTGTGCATTTCTCGTATTAATCTGTAAAATCTGGCAACTGGAAAGTAATGTTGAGTCTCTGCTAATTGGCAACTTGTCTATTCCACTGCGCAGCAGATGAACGCTGACTCGCAATGTACTCGCTGTTGTAACATTTCCTACGCTGTAATAAAAAATAATTAAATGATATCGTTGGTAACGCATTTCTTCCTACACTAAATTACGCACGCTACCTACGCACAGTTCCCTTCTTAAATATTTTATTATTCTCCTTTAACACTAACATTACACTTAAGGTGTGTGTGCGTTAGTATTATATAATCGAAAACTTTATTCTTAAATTGCATTCCATAGGACTCCTGTCCCATCGTTGACAATTATCCGTCAATGTCTGCCCATTTATGCATCATTAAAACATTGTTTATCCTTATATAGTTTGTCAATTAGTGTTTATCTAAAAATCATTTTTTAAAACTTTTCTTTCTGTTGCCATTTACCATTTTCTGAATTCTGTCTTGCCATGACCACATGCTTGAAAGCCACTGGGTTACATGAAAACAAATCATCACATTAAAAGATGAAAACAAAGGTACATAAAAAATATTTCTTTTGAAACAAATTTTTTGCATTATACTCATACAGACTTATTGAACAGTCTTTAAAATAATTTCAGCTTCAAAATTCTTTAATTAAAAACAAAAAAAAAAATCTATTAATATTTTACGCTAATTTCTGCTAACAATAACATAACTGAAAATAAGAAGCATTTAAAAACTCACAAATATAGTACAGATCTCAAACTAATGCTAATTTTAACTTTAATTAAATTTTCTTTCTTTACTAAATTAGTATTAGAGGAATATAGAACTTTAATATTAAATTTTAACCATGATGGTGTTATCTCAAAGCCTGTAACATTTTTTTACTAATTAAAAACTATATGTCATTAGCCTATATTTAAAGGTGCCCCTTGGATTATCGCCAAGTTGTTGTTTCATTTGTGGTAGCCTGAGTAGTTGAATGTTATGGAAACCCTATTATGACATAAATGGTTGCGTGATTCTAATGAATTTCACTGATGGGAAAAGATTTGTAAGCGCTTGTTTGTGTATTGGATGTCAGGAAGTACGTTGTGTACTGTATGCTTTGCCTTGTAAAATGGCTGCCAGTGGTAAACTCGGTATTTCGTAGTATAGAACAAGAGAGCAGAAGGTTTTTTTTTTTTTTTTAAGAAGAAAAGAAACTTTTTTAGATGTAATTCAACGGAATTATAAGTGTCCTATTGTACGAAAGAAATGCGTATGGTGTAACATAAAGATCGTTTAGATGGCTTTGTCGCAAGAAAGGTTCAAATGCTCACCATATAAAGCATTTTGAAAGGAAACATGGTTTGAGGAAAGTTTTTGGATGCTGTTAAGGAATTTTGTGTGTCACAGGCCGATGACACAGAATTTTTAAATAAGGTAAGTGGATATTTCCTTTGTGTAGTGCTTAGATGCTATAAGATGAATTTCCTTTTTTATGTTATTTCATTGTTTCATTTAAAATGTAGTTTACTGAGATTATATATTTTTTGTTTAACTCTAGTGCAAAACTGAGTGCTCCTTTTGACTTTTTAACTGAAAATAGATTGATGTGTACATGGACAAAGTCAAGGAAGTGCGCAATGGCGAGTTTGGGTAATTCTCTGATTTTTTTTTAAGTGAAAATAGGACGATGTGTACATGGATACCGAGTTTGTGCAATTCTTTGACTTGCTATTTTGGGTTTGTGTAGCAATGATTTTTTGCAAAAAAAATCACTGCTACACAAAGGCAAAATAACAAGTTAAGGAACTGCACAAACTTGATGTCTATGTACCACCAAAAATTGACAAGGAGAACCCATAAATATATTTTTACCCTATATGTTTATGACGAAATTTAAAGTCTCATCTTGTAATACATGATTGAGTTTACATTACAAATATTTTAGAACAGGCATTAATAATAAATAAATAATTCAACTGAGTTTACTACAAAATCTGTGACTGTATTATGATGAAAGTATGAATACTATTCTAATTACACATTACAAGGATTAGCGAAACTATTTTTCAAAGCTAAATTTAGTTTCACACATAAAAAAAAAAAACCTTCACACATTAAATTTTAATTAATATACTGAACTCATAATTTTAGCCAATGACTGTGTTAAATTTCTCTATCCCTATACTATCTTATTGTAATAAAACATTCTAAATGGATACAAACCTGTTATAGCACGTTGTTCCTGTGGTGTGAGATGCATAACCGTTGTTTCTTTCCCATGACCATAGTGATAAGGACAGTACTTGACAATAATGTCATTTGAATTTATTCTACAAATAATACTAGATGTACACAGGATACCTGTTTTGCAAGTACCTTCAGACCTTGATATTCTTTGCCGAGGACCACGCAGTTTAGATACATAATTTCCAGAACGGTGACATGAATAAAACAACAAACGGTTTTGACGCTTATTTTTAGTTCTCAGAAAATAAAAACACAAAGTCTTTCTTTCAATCTCACATTTCCATTTCTTAAACCCTGAAGAAGAAAAATAAATGAATTTAAACAGACTCAAATAAAATCAGTGTCACAAGAAACAAAATTTAAAAATTTTACAGCACACATACATAATATATAATGTTAGAAATAACCTTTACTAATCATAATAATAATACAGTCAACACTCATTATCATGTCTTACAGTAAAAAGGCATCATAAAGAGCATTTCTATTGCAAATACAATTGTCATTAGTACACAATTAGGTGGTTACATATCTTCCCATCAAGCATGAAAGTTAATAGAGATCCTGCAAAACATTCTTGCAAAAACCTGGAAGGCACAGATTTTTCTTCATGTAGCTATGCAATGATATATTGATATTTAATTAGATAATTAAAAGATACAAGTTAAGTATATAGGACATAAGAAATTTAGATACATATAACCTCGAGCTTTGAAATTATTTGGTAAAAAAATTTCTTAACACTTGCACTAATCATGTAAGTGGCAAAAATGCCTACTAGCAATTAAAATAACAATAAAATAATCATCTTTTTTTGTAAACTTGGCAACACATTAATTCTCTTAAATACATAAATCGAAGTGGCACTGTGAGGTTCAGGGGGGCTTTTTCCCATCAGTTTGAAGACCCTCACAGTTTTTCAAAGTTTCGACTATATATACCATGGTTATATAAAACCAAGTTGAAGATCTGATACCCCTTATCCATTATTCTGGTATTACTGGTGCTAAATTTTAATGTTTATCGAAATAGGTTGACAGAAAAATATGTAAGTACAAAAATATAACATTAAAAAAACATGCTAGGATAAGCCAATGAAACTAGAGGACATAAAATATGGTTACCAAACAAACGAAGATTAACAGAAACTTGTAATGTGAAATTCGATGAAGGAATGAATGCATTAGATAGCATCGTAGACCAAAAACTTAATCCTCAGTTTAAAGAATCAGGAATATTATCAGAGTTACAGAAAGAATAGAATCATCACCAATAGAGATCCATACTGGAAGAAGGTTCTGATAAAAACTGACAAAAAAAAGTGGTTGAGAGGCCAGATGGGACTTAGACAGATATATATATATATATAATTATGTAGAAGGAACGAACACTCATTTTAGATCAAATAACAACACTGAAAAATACTGTGAGGCTAGAAATTTTAAATTTGAGCAAGAGATGTTAGTCATTAGCAGAAAAATGAATACTCAAGAAAAGTAAATTTTGTAAAAAAAGAGGATAGTCTTATATCTGAAGAGGCCAGTTCTGTTGAATTTTTATTCCTCTAAATGTTATAGAAGCAAAGAAATCTACAAATGCAACAGACTTGGGTATGACAATGAGGAAAGAAACTAGCGTAATAAAGAAAAGGAAAGTTTGGGAATTACCTGAAAAACCAAAAAGCAAAGACAAACTATAACACAAATAGGTCTATACCAATGGTGGCCAAACTTCATATCAGTAGGAGTAGCATGATTGAATTCAGGAAAGTTCGAGAGCCGCAACTAGATTTTCCAAAAGCTTCAAATTCATATTTATACAAATTTAAAATTAATATTTTTGATTTGGATTCCAAATAAGAAAAAAAAAGTCTATAGTACATTAAAGAGAAATTCATATTTTTAAGAAACAAATGTATTTATGTATAATTATATAATTCTTACTTCTCTATATTTAACAAAATTCTTTCCTATGATTTACACATGTGAAACTATTTTAAAATGCAAGAGGATTTTTCTTTCTGAGATAGAAAATCAAAACAATTTGCTTAATTAACCCATTCCTTTTTTTATAATTGTTGAGTAGTTTTAGCAGATGCAAACTGAAATCATAAGATGTAATGGACTTTATGAGTACAAAAATGTAAAAATCTTTTCATTTGAATAAAAAATAAAGAACTAATTTGAAATATAAACACTGCGATTTTTCTTTAACTCATATTCAGTTCTCTAGAAACATGATATAAAACAGCTTTAACTCATACTCAGTCCTCCAGAACGAGAAAATGGTTGAAATTTACTCTACGATACCCCTTGGTTTCTGTCTGAAAAAATCGCCAAGTGGTATTGGTTGTTTGTGAAATAGGTTTTTGGTAACCCTAATGTTGATAATGTTGGCGAAATTAGCCTTAGTGAAAATTGTGTGAATATCGGCAAATGTGTTGTGATAAATTGAGAATTTGGCTATTTTTTCTAATAGTAACCATTTCGTACAGACCAGGGATTTTCAATTGCTATGTTTGGTTGCACTTGCATAATGTATTATGAAAGTGGTCCCTGAAAGGTTGTCTGAAAGTTTGATTAGTGTTATAAATGGGTATGTTCTTCTGGATAAGACTATAATTTCTGACTGCTGGAAGGAGTACATAAAATAGAAGGAACGTGGAGGGCAATTAAACATGGTTTAGCCAGGAGGAAAATGAAGGACAACTTCTACTATTATTTGGCCGAATATGTGTGGTGCAAGAAGGAGCAGGGGGGGGGAACATATTTATGGCTTTCTTGGACGCTATTATACGTATTTATCTGCCATTAACAGCAGATGAGCCGAAACGACCAAATATTTAATTGAATTGCTTATGTGGAGGATGGAGGAGATGCTGGTGGGAGGCGTGAATGTATGCACATGAAATTAATGTTATTTATTTATTGGTGTCTGTGTGTTAAATTTTGTTAAAAGATTTGTTGTTTAATGTTTTTATGTTAGGAAATATGTATTTTTATTACTCTTCGTTTGTGTATTTTTGGTTATTTGTTCATGCCTGTGTGTTAAGACAGCGGTGCATTTTTTCTGGTTAACATGATAGTTTTAACTTTGTTTTAGCTTCCTGACTTAAGTGAAAATAGACCGATGTGTACATGGACAAAGTTAAGGCAGTCCACTTTGTCCATTTCTGGGATTTTTTTTTAAAGTTAAAATAGGTTGATGTGTACATAGACAAAAATAAGATAGTGCGCAATGCCTAGTTTGTGTAATTCTGTGACTTTTTCAAGTTAAAATAGGCTGATGTGCACATGGACAATGAGTCTGCGTAAGTGTTTGACTTCTTGTTTTGGTTTTGTGCAGCGGATGGAAGGTTCAGCACCATCTTGAAATTGGTGTCGATCCTTCGTGGCGCCGAACTTGGCTTCAAAAAAGAAATAATTTACCAAGAGGTACTGTAGAGTAAATTTTAACCAAAAAAATAAATCACACAAGACAGCTCGTGCTTCTGTGAAACTGCTTGTCAAAAAAGGAAAATTTATTTAAAAAGAAACTGTCAACTAACAAGGTTTCTACATAAAATGTAATTTAGCTTTCTTCCCTATGTATTAATACAATAATTATCATATCAAGATCAAATCTAATCTTAAATAATTAAATTAGTTCATTAGAAGTGAAATGAATTTCATGTTACATTTTTCTACGAATGGAACATTCGAATCCTGAGATTATGTTAACTAATTTAAGACAAAGCAACTTGAAGTATGCCTCCATGAAAGACTTGTTTAAGAATAACTGGGTCATATCCATGTTAACAAACGGTGAAAACTGCAGTAGCTTCCATGAACTGGGATACGAACTCTGATCGAAATACTAATGTTCAGCAACTTTACAGCTAAGCCTCTGAATTTTCCGTTTCTGCAAATCTTCCAAAATTGGAATTTTAGCCTTTTTCAAACATTTGAATCTTAAGTGTAGTTACGTCTTTTAACTTAAATCATCGAAAAATTTAATTGATGCTTATTAAAAGCATTCTTTAAAGAAAGAACGCTATGTTTTCCAGCAGGATATTCTTCTAGAATTTCCAAGTTATCCGTGTGTTGTGCTTTCTCAAAAATTCTAAAAAACTGTCATTCCAATCATTTTGATAATTCTGGGATTAGATAACTTACTATTAGATGTTTCAAGAAACTCATGCCATGATATATCAACATTGAGTTGCTTACATGATTTAAATTATCTACTAATTGAACTATTCAGACATGGTTATTAAATATTGACCAATTAATTCAAATCTGAACTCAAATATGTTTGCCAAATTATACTGAGAAAATTAGCCTCAAGATTCAATTATGTACTTATTTTTTCTTAATTCATATATATTTAATAAATATATGTATGTTTGAAAAAACTATATTCTTAAGTTTTTTTAAGCAAAATTTCATATTTTGCCTTATTTAAAAACTTTTAATGTCAAATAATTTTTTAATTTGGTCATTCTTTATTATGTTACTGTTTTTACTCAAAGGATTCGATAATCATTCAAAATCTGGATTTGATAAAATTGAGAACTTACTTTTAGATTTCTGATTGTAAGTTAAAAACTACACATATTCAAAAGGAATATTTAACACACATAATCAATAAATCATCACCCGTGTGAAAGAATAGTCCAATGTAGTTCGTGCATTTCGTAAAAGGCGACTAAAATGGGTATCCAGTGTGCAGGGGTATAGCTGGGCACCCCTGCCTCTAGAAGGTTTATAAATTTGGAGGCCTGGCCCTTCAGGTTGGGGGTTGAGTGCAAGGCCAATCCCTTTGCCTAGCAAAAACTTCTGATTCAGAAATCTCAAAGAATTTGGAGGCCTGGCCCTCCAGGTTGGGAGTTGAGCGCAAGGCCGATCTCTTTGCCTCGTAAAAACTTCTGATCAGTGGCAGCTCGTAGCTAAAATTAGTGGGGTGCTGTTCCAAAAATTTTAACCTTTGTTTTAAAATTCCGAAAAAAGAAGAAAACATGTATAAAAAGAAAATTTATTTTGAAACTTCCATGAAATCTTGCAAGAGAAAAATTAAACGTTCCTTAATTACTCTAACCTAAATTGTGCTAACTCTAACCTCGTGCAGTGCTTCCTAAGTGCGCTTGCTCAGAACAGCCAAATACTACATGCGCAAAGTAAAAAGAAATACGTTTCCAGAATTTCGGCACTGCAAGAGCGACAGTGCTTTCTTTCTCCCTGGCTCGCGTGCTGCTTTCTGTGTGCACATGCGCAAAACAGCCAAACACCTCGCCGCTGGAACTATGAAAGCGCGCAGTTCCAAACAAAGACTTTCGTAACTTTTTCATAAACTGGAGGATGGCTGTTGACATTAAGTTTAAGGATTATATATTGTAGAAGTATAATGAAAGAATTAAAGAAAAAAGGGCACATTATATTAAATATTAAAAATAATAATAAGTGGAAATAGGGGGAGCTGCAGTTCCACAGTGCTTATTACGAGCCGCCACTGCTTCTGATTCAGAAATCTCAAAAGGAATCTTCTGGACGGACACATTCCCGATGACCTGGCTTGAAATCGTATCTGAGATTTGGGACATGGAATGTAAGAACTTTATATAAAAGCAGAGCTTTGAAAATGCTTACTGATGTTTTTATGGAGTATATATTAGATATACTGGTCATCCAAGACATGAGATGGACTGGCAATGGAGTGATTGATAAATGTAATTGCAGTGTTTATTTTAGCTACCATGATAAAATACATCAGTTTGGAGCTGATTTTATTGTTGGTAAACAAATTAAAGATACAATCATTGAATTTAACTCTTTTACGACCAAACCGCCTTACATGGCTCTTCATTTAGATGACCACAATCGCTCGGAAACGGCCGAGATTGCGATCTTGTTTTCTTCCCTCTCCCTACGGTATGCAGTAGCAGGTGCAGTTTTCCCAAATGCATTGTATCAGTTTACTGCAGACAGCTTGTCCTAAGAGGTTTAATTGTGGTTTCTTATCTTTAGGTTGCATGTGACATTTCGTTTTTGACTCTCTGATTTCAGTTTAAGACCTTCAGAATAGGTTTATAAAGAATGGGGTCAAAGGCTAATGGAATCTTTGTTAGAGCGTAGAAAGAAAATTTTCACACCTCTTTCTGCGTTAATAGACGGAAAGATTGGATTTCAAAGAGTTAAGCCAGTGAATGAGAGGATTTGTAGGCTATGTATAAAGGGTAAGACACATAATATTTCACTTGTCTGTGCCCATGACCCCACTGAGGATAAAGGGGATGAGGAAAAGGATACATTTTATGACCTTCTTGATAAAACTTGTAGTGAATGTCGCTCAAATGATATAAAACTCATATTGGGTGATTTTAATGCAAAGCTTCGTCACAATGAAGACTTAAGTGTGTTTGTGGGAAACCACAGTCTACACAGGGAGTCAAATGAAAATAGTATTACACTTATGAACTTTGCTATCTCTGTTAATATGACGATTGAGAATACAGCATTCAAGTATAAAAATATACATAAAGTCACCTGGAGATCTCCAGACAGGAAAAACTCAAAATCAGACAGAAAACATAGTGACAGTAGAACACAGAAGTAGTCTCATAGACGTATGCACATTCAGAGATGCGAATGTGGATTCTGACCTCTTTCTAATTATTTTGAAATTACGTTACACGATCAACAGATCTTACAATAAAAGGAGAGAACAAAAACCTAAAAGGCTTGATATTGAACAACTGAAGAAAACAGAGATAATTGAGAAGTATAGAAAAGAACTACAGAATAAATTGTTGACAAGTGGAAAAATCCCTAAAACTGAGAATGCTTGACAAAATCTAAAGAAAATTATTGTTGAAGCATCTGAGAATACAATACCGGGAAAACAAACGTAATCATTAGTTTGATAAGGAATGCAGTGAGATTACAAAAAGGAAAAATGAAGCATATAGACTAATGATTCAAAGACATTACACTAGAATGCAGGGAAAAGGTACAAGGAATTAAGAAGACACGGAAAGAGACTTCACAAAAAGAAAAACGCAATTGTATCTGGATGAAGTTTATAGAGACACTGAAAATCTAAAAACACAGAAAGAATCTAGAAAATTTTATCAGTTGATAAATAATATCAGAGCTGATTTTAATCCCAGAACAATAACTTGTAGGAAAAAATGAAAGACCAGAGAAAATCACCAGAGATATGGAGGAAGTTGTGGTTTGTTGGCATGAGTACTTTAAATGTCTACCTTCAGGTAGAGATACAGAAGAGGAGATAACTACTTATAACCTGCTGCCTACTATGTATTGTGAAAGTGAGGTTATGGAGCATAATCCACCAATGATGTTGAACTAGCAATTAAAAAGTTAAAAATAATAATATATCAGTTGGACTGGATGGCATCAAGGTGGAGCCTTTAAATATCAATGAATAGAATTTAAATAAAGCAATCCATTTTCTAATTTGTTGTTATGGACACAGGAACAAATGTCCACTGAGTGGGAAGAAGTTTGTTCTATTTATAAAAAATGAGACAAACTAGAATGTTGTAATTACAGAGGAATTACCTTACTGAATTCAGCATATAAAATTTTCTCTATTATTTTGTATAAACGATTGCTTACATATACTTCTCATGTTATTGAGAATCAGTGTACATTCCAGAAGAGGGGGGAACTGATCAATTACATTTTATTAGACAAATCTTGGAAAGAACTAAGAATATAACACTGGCACCTACCACCTGTTCGTTGACTTTAAAGCTGCCTATGGCAGTATTAACAGAGAAAAACTACTTCAAGCGATGTTAGAATTTAATATCCCAAAGAAAATGATAAGCCACACAAGGAGGACATTTAAAAAAGTGATATGTAGAATAAAAATTTCAACATATCTTTCAGCACCTTTTTATACTGAGAAAGGATTAAGACAGGGAGACTCACTATCTTGCCTGTTTAATATAGCTTTAGAAAAGGCCATAAGAGACTCTGGAATAAACACAAGTAGAACATCTTGCACAGAACCATTCGATTCCTGGCTTTTGCCAATGACATTGATATCACTGGGCGATCAAAATTAGCCGTGGTCAAGCATTTGTCTCACTTGAAAATGCAGGAAGAAAAAGAGGGGCCTTATCATGAATAAAAAGAAAACAAAATTTATGATTGCATCTAATAAAACTGTTGATTTATCCCCCTTGAAGATAAACAGTTATACCTTTGAAACTGTAAAACAATTCAAATATCTGGGTACATTGATCACAAGGTGCAACGATATAAAAACTAAAGGCTAGACTGCAGATTATGGGCCACTCGCCAAATGAAGCAAAATCGCACCAAATCTGGTAACCTTTTGGCATCGTGAAAATCGTTAGGATTTAAGGTTACAGTTTATAGCATTTAAGCGGGCTTTTTGAATTTTTGTCATTTCATTGTGCTTCTAGTAAATTGTGTGAGCAAAATGGCTGACATCGAAAGAGTTGAACGTGTGGATTTTACTTATTTGATTCGGTTGCAAGATAGGGGCAAACGATGTGTGATAGAATGGTGCATGGATTATGGTTTGATTGCGAATATGTCAGAATGCCCTCAGTGTAAAAATAGTATGAAATTACTTGAAATGAAAGATGCGACAGATTTGTGTGAATGCAGGTGTGTGTCCATTATATGTGTTTAAGCACATGGTTGAAATGAACCGTAGAGTTGATGTTGAATGAGCGCGCCATTTTGAATTTTATCTCCTTTATATTGTTACATTTTAGTGTGAATATAAACAAATGCAAGTTTCTACTATTTATTATAAATAAAAATTTTTTGTGTAAATATAAAAAATACGGAATTAAAATTGTTTAACCACTTTTTTTTTTTTAGTATACTATTGCTCATGTTTCGGTAGATCGAAATTTTGAATCTTATCTTTTTTTTCTTCTGCATTTTTTTAGAGTTTTAAATTAAATATGAATCAATGCTTTCCGATCATTCATTGCTCATTTACTGCTTATTACAGTTTCTTAAATTTCGTGCTAAAACGTTTTAATCCATTTTGCTACTGTCTTAATAATGGTATATATTATGAAAAGTTTTAATATTGTTGATGCTATAAAATACATAGTTATTAACTTTCAAATACTTTATCGTTGTTTTTCTTGAACTTCTGTTTTAGATACTTTTGCATGTTTACAGGTTGTTTAGATATTTTTGCATGTTTACATGATTAATTTTTTGCATGTTTACAGGATTCATTCAAATTCGCAACCATCTAATATGGTGATGAGTTAGTGATTTTCTAAAACGCGCGAAAATAACCGATTTGGCGACTTTTCGAAAATGCGCCAAACTGGCCCGTAATATGCAGTTTTAGCAAACTAAAATAAAGAATAGAATATTTATGGCTAATAGATGTTACTATGGCCTTAAAAAGAACTTAAATCCAAACTAATTAATGTAAAAACTAAATTAAATTTATATAAAACTTTAATAAGGCCTGCTGTCCTTTATGGAAATGAAGGTTGGATATTTAACAGAGCAGAGAAAGACCCGATATCAACTTTTGAAAGAAAAATCCTAAGAAAGATCTTTGGACCAGTACAACAAAATGGCATATGTAGAATTTTCTGTAACATGAACTATAAGGAAAATATAGGAAATATGGTGAAACCGATATTGTGAGAATCGTAAAGGCATTTCATATCAGATGGCTGGGCGATGTATTTAGATATGATGATGCATTTCCAACCAAAAAGATAACCTTTTCGAGAATTGAGGGAGTAAGACAAAAAGGAAGGCTATCCACTAGATAGATAGATGATGTTGAGGAAGATTTAAGGTTAAGTTGAATTGGTGAAAATGCACTTTAGCTCACTGCTTGGCGATGTTTTGAAAATCACCAATTCGGCGCGTTTCTGCAAAACGTCTTTGCAATTGCAACCTTCCCGACACGCTCCGCGAAAACCTATTGTAAACAAAACATAGAATTCTAAAGGGAAGCACTTCCGCAAAGCGCCCGTTGGCGCTTCGGCAAAGAACCCGTTCGCGCCGTTGCAGTCGCCAAGCTCACCAACGGTTGATCGACGTCAACGATGAGCGGCGTATGGTTATTAAACACATGGAAGTAAGCCGCATAAAGGTGATATTTAGTGCATATAATCAAAATAATAAATGACATAAATTCAGGTTAGCAGAGAAAACAATATATAAAAGCATATGGATGTAAAATTAACCAATTAAACGTGATATATAAAAATTAATTTGTATTAAAATAAGCACGGAAAACAACATATTAATCTTAACGGAAGTGAATTAATAATCCAATAATTAGATTTTTGTAATAATGAACTCTTCTTGACAAAGTCATCTTAATCTTCATTTAATGGAAAAAATTAGAAAAATTCGGATCTGTCTTTGAAATCTTTCAATATTATAAAATTCCAAAATATTTCTGTTTTTAACAGTGCAGTTTCTAAGGAAATTATAAAAGCATAAAATCAAAAAGTACTTTTATAGTTAATATCTTCATTGTATAATTTAAAAGTACTTCCAAAACTATGAAAATCCATTATCAACACATAAATGAAATCAAAAAATATTCTCATTTTAAATAGAAACTGAATTGCAACTATCTGATCACATGAAAGTTTTTTTAGTAATAAATTATATTCTTCTCATACTTATTTTTTTTTATATATATATAAATGTATTGCTAAAAAAAATCAAAATATTCGTGTTTCCGATTATCATTCACCCTCTCTCATGATTTTCTTCCGCGAACAAGCATCTGTCTCCGAAAACTTCACTAATTATATGAATATGTTTGTATCTATTCATTGTTAAAAATTAATAAAAATAACGTGAAAATCCGAAAAAATAATAAGAAATATGTGAAGAAAAGTTTAAAATCTGTAAATGCGAACAGCGAAGGTGGTAATTGAACTGATGGGTTACCAGGTTTGAACTATTATCGCCAATGTTGGCGATGTTTACATTTACCGGGCGCTTTGCGGAAGTAAACCCTTCTAAAGCATAAATTAGTATGGAAACTGTTGCCAAAAAAAGATAATAAAATAATATGCAAAACGAACATTATGATCATTAAAATATTTGTCAGTTAGGTTTAAATTAATTATTTACATTTTATGTTGTAATACTTACACATTTTATGCCGTTACATAACCTTCCCGACACGTTCCGCGAAAACGTAATCAAAATGGCATCGAAGAAAGAAGGAATTTTTTTTAAAAGGGCATTAAAATTACAAACGATATCATGTACACGCCGTTCCGTTTTAACTTAAAAAAAACATCTGCGAATTGCACAATATAGGTAACGTACACAAATGAACAAAATAAGCTAAAATAACGAAAATAAATTACAAGAAAATGCCATGTGCACAGCGTTCCTTTTAAACTTAAAAAAAAACTTCAGCGAATTGTGCAATGTAGGCAATGTACAAACAGCCAGCCATGTTGGCGGATATACGAGTTACCCATGTTGGCGCGTTTATTGCTCATTCAAAAACAATCGCCGCCAAGCAGTGGGCTAAAGCGCATTCCAACCGTGGAATTAATCAATGGAAGGCTATTGCGCCGAATGGGGTCAGGTGAAGGAAACTTGGAGAGACAGCCTTGGCTTGTAACAGGCCATGGAGCTTATGAAGAATCAATACATCATAATAAATACGTGTACAGGGAAATCAAAGGCTATGAACATACATCATTTCAACAATAATGCACAAGGTAACACCACTGCAAAGTGAGTGATGCAACTGGAATGAAATTTACACCCCTAGTTTCGATATTATGACAAAAACTCCTAATTTGAACAATAAAAACAAAATTTTGCAAGTTAAATATATAAAAAAATCAAAATAAATGGGTTGATCAGGTATTTGAAGCAAGATTCACCTCATGTCAAGACAAAATTTCTTGCCGAAGAAACATTCAGATTGATATAAGAACCGAACTTATATGAATAAAGGTTTTAGTAATCATGGAAATCCTCCAGTGCGTTATGAAAATTTTAATATCAAGTATTGTACAAGTTCATATTGTTGGTCAGATGCTGATGTTACTAATATTATCCTAACCACTGCTTTTAAAAGTATACTGAAAAAAATAGGTTTAAGGGTGCCCCTTAGATTATTGCTAAGTTGTGGTTTCATTTATCACCAAATCGTTTTATTTATAGTAACCTGAGTAGTTGAATGTTATAGAAACCCTATCACAACACAACTGTTTGCATGATTGCGGTGAATTTGAATGATGGGAAAAGATCTGTAAGGGCTTGTGTGCTGGATGTTGGTTATTTTGTGGTTTAAATGGTAAGATGGCTTAAAGTGGCAATATTAATTTGAATTTCTATACGATTTTAATAGAAAGGAAAAAAAGCATTAATTGACTGGCACGTAAATGAAGGTTTACTTAGTAGGCATTATAAGTGTTCTGTGTAGGAAGGAAATGCATGTGGTTGAATGTCAGGAAGGCTCTAGTGTAGAATTGGGTGCCCCTTTGATTAGCCACAAATTTTGTTCAGTTTTGGCAATGAAACCCAATGCCTGCTTAATATGATAGTTTTAACTTTGTTTTAGCTTCCTGATTTTTTTTTTAAGTGAAAATAGATCAATGTGTACATGGACAAAGTTAAGGCAGTACGTAATGTCTACTTTGTGCAATTCTCATGTTTTTTTTTAAGAAATCCATGTTTCTATGGATACTGAATATGAACAATTCTTTGACTTCTTACTTTGGTTTTCTGTAGCACCCATCTTGAAATTATGCCATCCTGGCATCAAAAAAGAATCGTCAAAAAATAATGGGGCATCCAATTGTAAACTACCCAAGAATTTTGTTTGACTGAAGACATGAAAATTTCTAAATAAGGTAAATGGATATTTCCTTTGTGTGATGCTATGATGAATTTCTCTTTTTATGTTATTTCATTGTTTGATTTACAATGAGTTTATTGAAGTTACATATTTTTTGTTTAGCTCTAGTGTAGAACTGGCTGCTCCTTTGACTTTTTAAGTGAAAACACATCGATGTGCAGACGGACAAAGTCAAATCAATGCACAATGATGAGTTTGTGTAATTCTCCGATTTTTTTTTTTAAGTGAAAATAGGTTGATGTGTACATGGATACCGAGTCTGTGCAATTTTTCGACCTGTTATTTTGGCTTTGTGTAGCGGCGTTTTTTGTTTTGGCTAAGATGTGTAGGGGCGATTCAGCGATTTTTGTTTTGGCTTTATGTAGGAGCGATTTGTGTGCCAAAAATCGTGGGTTTACGTTTACTTTCGCAAAAAACACGGTAAATGTAAACACCGCCGAAATTGGCGATAATAGTTCAAACCTGGTAACCTGTCAGATTCAACGGATTCGTTTGTTTGAAGGTTGCAACCATTGCTCTTATATTGATTTTTGTTCAATTAACGCCTTCGCTGTTCGCATTTGCAGATTTAAACTTTTATTACTAAAAAAACTTTTATGTAATCAAATAGTTGCAATTCAGCTTCTATTTAAATCAGAATATTTGCTGATTTCATTTATGTGATGATAGTGGATTTTCATAGTTTTGGAAGAATTTTGAAATTATGCAATGAAGATATTAATTATAAAAGTTGCTTTTTGATTTTATGCTTTTATAATTTCCTTAGAAACTGCATTGTTAAAAACAGGAATATTTTGGAATTTTATAATACTGAAAGACATTCAAAGACACATACAAATTTTACTAATTTTTTTCCATTAAATGGATAACTTTGTCAAGAAAAGGGTTCATTATTACAAAGATCTCATTTTTAGATGATTATTTTGCTTCTGTTAAGCTTAATATATTGTTTTCCATGCTAATTTTAATTTAATACAAATTTACTTTCGTATATCACTTTTAATCGGTTAATTTTACATGCATATGCTTAATATATTGTTTTCTCTGCTAATCTGAATTTATGTCATTTATTATTTAACTTATTTTGATTATATGCACTAAATATCATGTTTACGGGGCTTACATCCATGTGTTTAATAACCGTTGCTGAGCTTGCCGAGTAAAACTGCAATGGCGCCAACGGGAGCTTTGCAGAAGTGCTTCCAAAATCGCCCCTACACAAAGCCAAAATACCAAGTCAAAGAAATGCACAAACTCGGTGCCCATGTACTGCCAAAAATCGCCAAGGGGCACCCATAAATATATTTTTACCAAAAATTATCTTCCTGTGCTAATATAAAGTAATGGTCCCAAAAAACTGTTAAGAATGGACTGTACTAAAAGAAGGATGTCTAAAGTAATTATCTTATAGCAGTTCACTATTATAACATATTAGTAGAAGGATGAATATTTCTGCTTCTTGTATATTGATTTACGAATTTTTTTCCATTTCGGTATAAACTTGTTTGACACTGTCTGTCTACACTTTTTGATTCTGATCCCAATAAGGGAAGAGTACCTAATGCTCTCCACCAAAAAGTCGTTTGCAACTTTTCACTTGGGATGCAGATAATCAGAAAATACTTTATCTGCCTACGATTACAAACTTACAATTTTCACCCACATTTAATATGCCATACAATTACAAAATACTGAATTCATAATTATATACCTTGCATAGTGGAAAAACGCAATACCTCTACTTGCATATTCATACCATGCACCTCTTGTAAATGCTGACGAAGTCCAAACATATATCTGAAGCAAATATTGCATTCAATACATTTATAATTCCCAGTTTCCGTCCGTTGCTTATGTACTCTTCGTACGTGTCTGTTTTTATTCCCTGGTGTTGAAAATGTCTTCAAACAATATACACATGTTAGCTTATCTGGTTCTATATCCGCTGTACTTTGTTCCGAAGAGAAGCGGCGCTCAATAACAGAATCATCACATTCGTTTCCTTGAGAATTATCAATAATAACCATATCATTATTATGTGATGAATTCTCTTCATCTATACAATTCTCATTAGTATCAACGTTTCCAGTTATAAAACAAGTTGCCAAAGTGTTTTCCTTCTTTTTCTGACCAGCAGTATTTACAACGAATACGCTACTCAAATCGTAATCTTGCTCCATAACGTGTTCTATATCTTATAACGTCATACTATTATCATAGCATTGCAAAACTATTAACCAGCTTAATAATTCTTAAGAATCACATGGCAAATACTCATGAATAATAATAAAAATAATAATTCCCGTATTTCCTCATAACAATGCTGACAGACAGACAAAGTAGACAGATGTCATGTTTTGCACTCGCTAAGTCTTTCTGACCGATGGGAGAAAAGTCAAGCTTGGGCGCGAAGAAAAGGGACAATTTCATATTTCAGAGGAGAGTAGAAAGGAGCTTCGTATATTTTATACGAGTTCGAAAGGCCAGGAAGAAAAGATTGAACAAAATGAAATTTAAACTAATGGCCCAAAAGCAATAGAGGAGAAAAAAAGGGGGGGGGCTATAGAAAGAAAAGGAAAAGAAGTAGAAAATTTCCTAAAATATGACTGTGTCCATGAGTGTTGTCAAAAAGGGAGGACGCTGTGTCCATTTACAATAAATAGTGTCTCCCAGGTGTAGTCAGTGTGTGGCAGAGCTGGAGCAAACCGCATGTATTCGTTACCGAGTAACGGGTACAACGGTT